>CAWUFW010005032.1:1273160-1420480 GCA_963921515.1 Calotriton arnoldi
ACAGCGCAATAAAGAATTCAGTGGAATGACCTAGTTGTGGAGTGCGTCTTCATGCAGTGGATAAAACCTTTGTGAGATGTTTTCCAGCTTGTCCAGGTCGGGAGGACTGCAACCCAGTAAATTTTAAAGGGGCCGCACAGGTTCAGAAGTGTTGAAACCTGTCATGCGGAACAACTGGTCTTAATAAAATAAACTGGCTCTGGTTACCCGGACACACACTGGAGGGTATTTTGAATTTACATAGAGTGTGTCACGGCGCAGAACCCACTGAAGGGCGAGAATTGTACAAAGGACACTACAGGTCCCAGCCTGCACCAACAATGTAACTTACTAGAAAGGCCCACCAGAGGGAAAAAAATTTGAAGTTAGACAAGTGTCTTTTGTTTCTGCGCAGGTGCACCAACAGCCTGTGATCAAGGAGCGAGGCAGCTCCGAAATGCGTTAGGCAATTCACCATCTGGATGTCAGTGCCAGTTTGCCTCAATAAAGAATTCAGTGGAATGACCGTTTTGTGGAGTGCGTCTTCATGCAGTGAATAAAACCTTTGTGAGATGTTTTCCGGCTTGTCCAGGTCGGGAGGACTGCACCACCGTGAATTTTAAAGGGGCCGCACAGGTTCAGCAGTGTTGAAACCTGTCATGCGGGACAACTGGTCTTAATAAAATAAACTGGCTCAGGTTACCCGGAAAACCAATGGAGGGTATTTTGAATTTACAAAAAGGGTGTCACGGCGCAGAACCCACTGAAGGGCGAAAATTGTACAAAGGACACTACAGGTCCCAGCCTGCACCAACAATGTAACTTACTAGAAAGGCCCACCAGAGGGCAATGCATTTTAAGTAACACGAGTGTCTTTCGTTTCTGCGCAGGTGCACCAACAGCCTGTGATCAAGGAGCGAGGCAGCTCCGAAACACGTTAGGCAACTCACCATCTGGATGCCAGTGCCCGTTTGCCTCAATAAAGAACTCAGTGGAATGACTTTGTTGTGGAGTGCGTCTTCATGCAGTGGATAAAACCTTTGTGAGATGTTTTCTGGCTTGTTCAGGTTGGGAGGACTGCACCACCGTGAATTTTAAAGGGGCGCACAGGTTCAGAAGTGTTGAAACCTGTCATGCGGGACAACTGGTCTTAATAAAATAAACTGGCTCTGGTTACCCGGAAACCCACTGGAGGGTATTTTGAATTTACAAAGAGTGTGTCATGGTGCAGAACCCACTGAAGGGCGAGAATTGTACAAAGGACACTACAGGTCCCAGCCTGCACCAACAATGTAACTTACTAGAAAGGCCCACCAGAGGGCAATAAATTTGAAGTAACACAAGTGTCTTTTGTTTCTGCTCAGGTGCACCAACAGCCTGTGATCAAGGAGCGAGGCAGCTCCGAAACGCTTTAGGCGACTCACCTTCTGGATGCCAGTGCCGGTTTGCCTCAATAAGGAATTCAGTGGAATGACCTTGTTGTGGAGTGCATCTTCATGCAGAGGATGAAACCTTTGTGAGATGTTTTCCGGCTTGTCCAGGTCGGGAGGACTGCACCACTGTGAATATCAAAGGGGCCGCACAGGTACAGAAGTGTTGAAACCTGTCATGCGGGACAACTGGTCTTAATAAAATAAACTGGCTCTGGTTACCCGGAAACCCACTGGAGGGTATTTTGAATTTACAAAGAGTGTGTCACGGCGCAGAACCCACTGAAGGGTGAGAATTGTACAAAGGACACTACAGGTCCCTGCCTGCACCAACAATGGAACTTACTAGAAAGGCCCACCAGAGGTCAATAAATTTGAAGTAACACGAGAGTCTTTTGTTTCTGCGCAGGTGCACCAACAGCCTGTGATCAAGGAGCAAGGCAGCTCTGAAATGCGTTAGGCAACTCACCATCTGGATGCCAGTGCCAGTTTGCCTCAATAAAGAATTCAGTGGAATGAATTTGTTGTGGAGTGCGTCTTCATGCAGTGGATAAAACCTTTGTGAGATGTTTTCCGGCTTGTCCAGTTCAGGAGGACTGCACCACCGTTAATTTTAAAGGGGCCCCACAGGTTCAGAAGTTTTGAAACCTGTCATGCGGGACAACTGGTCTTAATAAAATAAACTGGCTTTGGTTACCCGGAAACCCACTGGAGGGTATTTTGAATTTACCAAGAGTGTGTCACGGCGCAGAACCCACTGAAGGGCGAGAATTGTACAAAGGACACTACAGGTCCCAGCCTGCACCAACAATGTAACTTACTAGAAAGGCCCACCAGAGGGCAAAACATTTTAAGTAACACGAGTGTCTTTTGTTTCTGCGCAGGCGCACCAACAGCCTGTGATCAAGGAGTGAGGCAGCTCCGAAACGCGATAGGCAACTCACCATCTGGATGCCAGTGCCGGTTTGCCTCAATAAAGAATTCAGAGGAATTACCTTGTTGTGGAGTGCGTCTTCATGCAGTGGATAAAACTTTTGTGAGATGTATATAGATATATGTAGTTATAGTTAGGACCATGTTTCCATAGGAAAAGCACTTTTTGAAGTGCCTATAACTTTGGCCCCAGTTGACAAATCTTCACCAAATTTTCCACAAAAAGTGCATTGGTGATTCTTTTTGCGCATGCAGAGTTTCAGGGTTATCTGAGAAAGCAGGGGCTGAGAAAAAAAGGGGGTGAAAAAGTGTGAGCCCTGTTAATTCCCATTGGAGTTTTGAACACAACTGCAGCTCGAACCACTGGACGGAATTACACTGAATTTGGCAGAAATGTAGATTTGATTACGCAGATTGCGCTTTTTGTTTTTTGGTGTACATACATTTAGTAGTTGTTGAGACATTGAAGGAAATCCAAATTTGTTTATCTATGATTGCGTCTTATCCACAGCGATTTAATGATTAATCGCGAATGTGCATGCCAACAGGAATGCCGTGATTGGCCTGCCGCAACCTGAGCAGAGAGTTGCGGCCGCCATTTTACCTCATCGAAACAATCCCCGGGGCTCAAACCAAATGGCAGAAAATGACAGAAGGGGTCAGGTTGAGTGTGCCCAGAACACATGAGAGGAATATAGGGGTGTTTGAGGAACCCCTTGTAAATATAATATGTCAAAGAACAGTTTTTTTTTCCACTCGTGATATTCGCAAATTTGCCATGATCATATGCGCGGCGTCCATTGTGACGAATTTGCAAATATACTTCACGATGAATCAGTGTCACGTTTATACACCCACTTTCAGCCTCACTAAAAGACTTACACACCGACTCACAAACCCACTATGAGACTGACGCTCCCACTCACAGATGCACTGACACACTCATGAATCTACTCACAAACCCACTAAGGCACTCACACACCCATTTAGAGACCCACTCAGATAATCCGTCACAGACCCACTCAGCAATTCAAGTGCCCACTCACATACCCAGTCAGACACTCAGACATCCACTCACAGACCTACTCATACACTAATGCATTCACTCATAGACCCACTCATTCTCTCATGCATTCACTCACAGACCCATACAGACACTCACATGCTCACTCAGAGACCCATTGAGATTCTGTTGCACTCACTCACAGACACACTCAGACAGTCATGCACCCACTCAATACCCTGTCAGCCACTTATGCACCGATTCTCACACCCACTCAGACACTTATGGAAGAACTCACAGACCTAGTCAGACACCAATGCACCCACTCACAGACCTACTCAGATAATTATGTACCCAGTAACAGACCCACTACGACACTGATGCACTCATTCACAAACTTACTCAGACACTCACGCACCCACTCAGAGACCTACACAGACACTCATGCATCTACTCACAGACCCACTCAGACACTCTCACACACACACAGACAGTCATGTACCCATTTATAGGCCAACTCAGACACTCACACACCCACTCACAGAACCCCTCAGAGACTCATACACCCACTCACATACCCACTCAGAGACTAATGCACACAGTTACAGACCTAGTCAGAGACTCATTCACTCACAGACAGACCCACTCAGAGACTTATGCATCCACTCACAGACCAACTCAGAGACTACCACATCCACTGACAGACCTACTTAGACACTCACACACCTACTCAGAGACTGATTCAGACACTCATGCAGCCACTGAGAGATTCTTGTGTCTGCTCACAGACCCTGTCAGAGATTCACACAACCACTCACAGGCCCACTCAGACATTGATGCTTCCACTCACAGTCCCACTCAGAGACTCACACACCCAGAGATAGACATGCCCACTCACAGACCAACTCAGAGACTCACACACCCACTCACAGACCCACTCAGAGACTCACTCACAGATCCAATGAGAGACTCATGCACTCACTCAGAGACCCCCTCAGAGACTCATGCACTTACTCACAGACTCATGCACTCACTCACAGACCCACTCAGACACTCACACACCCACTCACAGACCCACTCAGAAACTCATGCACCCACTTACAGACCCTCTCAGAGACTCACACACCCACTCACAGACCTACTCAGACACTCACAGACCCACTGAAAGACTGACTCAGACACTCTCATACCCACTCAGACACTCACACACCCACTCACAGAACCCCTCAGAGACTCATACACCCACTCACATACCCACTCAGAGACTAATGCACACAGTTACAGACCTAGTCAGAGACTCATTCACTCACAGACAGACCCACTCAGAGACTTATGCATCCACTCACAGACCAACTCAGAGACTACCACATCCACTGACAGACCTACTTAGACACTCACACACCTACTCAGAGACTGATTCAGACACTCATGCAGCCACTGAGAGACTCTTGTGTCTGCTCACAGACCCTGTCAGAGATTCACACAACCACTCACAGGCCCACTCAGACATTGATGCTTCCACTCACAGTCCCACTCAGAGACTCACACACCCAGAGATAGACATGCCCACTCACAGACCAACTCAGAGACTCACACACCCACTCACAGACCCACTCAGAGACTCACTCACAGATCCAATGAGAGACTCATGCACTCACTCAGAGACCCCCTCAGAGACTCATGCACTTACTCACAGACTCATGCACTCACTCACAGGCCCAGTCAGACACTCACACACCCACTCACAGACCCACTCAGAAACTCATGCACCCACTTACAGACCCTCTCAGAGACTCACACACCCACTCACAGACCTACTCAGACACTCACAGACCCACTGAAAGACTGACTCAGACACTCTCATACCCACTCAGACACTCACACACCCACTCACAGAACCCCTCAGAGACTCATACACCCACTCACATACCCACTCAGAGACTAATGCACACAGTTACAGACCTAGTCAGAGACTCATTCACTCACAGACAGACCCACTCAGAGACTTATGCATCCACTCACAGACCAACTCAGAGACTACCACATCCACTAACAGACCTACTTAGACACTCACACACCTACTCAGAGACTGATTCAGACACTCATGCAGCCACTGAGAGACTCTTGTGTCTGCTCACAGACCCTGTCAGAGATTCACACAACCACTCACAGGCCCACTCAGACATTGATGCTTCCACTCACAGTCCCACTCAGAGACTCACACACCCAGAGATAGACATGCCCACTCACAGACCAACTCAGAGACTCACACACCCACTCACAGACCCAATCAGAGACTCACTCACAGATCCAATGAGAGACTCATGCACTCACTCAGAGACCCCCTCAGAGACTCATGCACTTACTCACAGACTCATGCACTCACTCACAGACCCACTCAGACACTCACACACCCACTCACAGACCCACTCAGAAACTCATGCACCCACTTACAGACCCTCTCAGAGACTCACACACCCACTCACAGACCTACTCAGACACTCACAGACCCACTGAAAGACTGACTCAGACACTCTCATACCCACTCACAGACCTACTGAGACACTAATGCACTCACCCACACACTCACTGTCAAAGGTTAGTGGTTATAGTTAGGAAACAACATAAAAAACCTTAGAAATTCAATGAAAAAAACAAAGGTTACAGGGACCTTATAGTTAGGCTCACATTTCACTTGTACAAAACCAGATGTAATTTGAGATGTCATCAGTGATGTCATCAGTGATGTCACTGACCATGTCATGAGTGATGTAATCTGTAAGGTCATAAACAGTGCATTGCGGGAGTGTAAGTCATATTTAGCTCAGGTAAATATAACTGCTGAATTTCACTGGTTTTGTACGAGTGAAATCTGAGCCTAACTATAATGTCCCGGTAACCTTTGCTTTTTTCAGTGAATTTCTAAGTTTTTTTAAATTCTATTTCCTAACTATAACGTCCCTGTAACCTTTGGTATTTTTTTAAGTGCATTTCTAAGGCTTTTCAAATTCTATTTATTTCCTAACTATAACGCCCATGTAACCTCTGGATTTTTAAGTGAATTTCTAAAGTTTTTTTAACTAGTAGTCGTGTTTGCAGAGGGATGGAGAAAGGGGACATGGCCTTTGATGACCTCTCAACAATCCCACTGTGTGGGACTTACTGGAGGTAAGAGGAGGGCTTGTTGGCTCCGAAGGACATTCTAGAGCTAAGGGGACTTTATCCCCCAACCAGCAGTACACTAGGAGGTGCGTTTGCAGAGTGGTGGAGAAAAGGAGCATGGCCTTTGAAGACCTCTCAGCAATCCTACTGTGTGGTACTTACTTGAGATAACAGGAGGGGGTTCGGGCCCACAAGGACCCGTAGTATCCAAGGGGACGTCATCCCACAACCAGTAGTGTACGTTAGCAGAATGGTAGAGAAAGGGAGCGTGGGCTCTAAAGACCTCTCAGCAGGCCCACTGTGTGGGACTTATTGAAGGTAACAGGAGGGCTTGTTGGCCCCCAAGGACGCTCAACAGCCAAGGGGACTTAATCCCTCAATTAGAAGTGCTCCAGGAGGCATGTTTTCCAGAATGGTGGAAAAAGGACACACAGCCTCCAAACACCTTTCAGCAATCCCGTTGTGTGGAAGTTAATGAAGGTGCATTTGCAGAGTGGTGGAGAAAGGGTGTGAGGCCTCCATTGACCTCTCAGCAATCCTACTGTGTGAGACTTACTGGAGGTAACAGGAGAGATAGTTGGCCCCCAAAGACCCTCAGGAGTCATAGGGACTTCATCCCCTAACTAGTAGTGCACCGGGGCCTCCAGAGACTTGGCAGATGCCTTTTTTGTGTGTGTTTTTGATTTTATTAGGGGAGGGGGGATGCGTGGCAGATTTCAGCCCGAGGACCCCATCCCCTGGGGCCAGGCCCTTATGGAATAGAGAGGGGTCATACTGCCCTTCTCCTGGGTTGATTTCAGCCCTGGGGACCCCATCTTCCAGGGCCTGGCCTCTATTCTGTGTGCCCTGGTCCCACCCAGGGCACCCAGTCCCTTTCGCTGGGGACCGTTGGGCGAGCCTGAAGGCCCAAGCAGTCCCTGCCAGCTCCCCACCCCCTGTGGGAGCCGGCATTGCTTTTAGGCACAGGGAGCTGCTAGAAAGGCAGCTCCCTGTGTCTAAAAGCAATTATTCTCCATTTCCAGCAAGCGAGAGCATTTTTAAATGCTCTTGCTTGCTGGAAGCGGAGCGTTTGCTGTGGCTTGATGGAAGCGGTAAAGCTCCCAACAAGTCACAGCAAACAGCTATGTGCTGGGGCACCCAGAGGCATAGCAGGAGCCAGCCCTGAGGAGTGGCAGTCCCTAGGTCCATCTATGGCTCCAGGGATAGGGGCCGCTTGGCCACAATCCTTTCTTGATAATGGGCCGGCCCCAGGAGGGTGGTGGTCCCTGGGGCCGAGAATGGCCCAGGAGGGTGGCTGCACAGCCTCCCTCCCATTTGTACAAAAAAGAAGTTGGCCTCGGAAGGTGGTGGTCCCCAGGGCCCAGGGGTCACTGAGCCCCCATAACAAACTGATCATGGCTCCAGGGAGGAGAATTAGCCCTGGGGAAGAGGTCCCTCATTTTGTTTTTAACATGTGGCCCCAAGGAGATGGTGGTCCCCGGGGCTCAGGGGTGTCTGAAAGGACCCTCATTTTAAAACAAATAGGCCCAGGGAGGTGGTGGTCCATGGCACATTAATAAGCCCCAGGAGGGCAGAGGCTAGTTCGCCCCCTTCCGTATTATCAAAATGCCCCCAGGATCTTGCCCACCCGGGACCCGATTACTAACAAAGCACGGGAGCACGTGTTTCATTTTTTTGTTTTTGTTTTTCAGTGTGATCCATGGATCCTGCTGAATTTTTTTTATTTTAGGCTTTTATGGTCCTGTGGGACCTCTCCTATAGGCCTAGGTGGTCAGGGAATCTCTACCCTGTCCCCTTTTCTTGTTATTTAATTTTTTTTTGGGACTTGGCTCAAGCCGAGGTCCAATATTGCTGCTAACTCTTTCTGGTTTGAAGTGTTGGCAGCCAATCAGATCTCAGCATGAGATCGGGGGGGTGTCGTGGATCCTCCGCTTCCCTATATACAATTGGAAATTTCTTTAAATAACTCCGCAACTACGGAAAGGATTTACACCAATTTATAAAAAGGTCACTTTCTGGACCAACAGCTACCTTTTTGCCAAATTTGGTGTAATTCCGTTCAGCAGTTCGGGCTGTAGCCGAGTCTAAAGTTCCTATGGAAATTAACATGGGGAAAATGCGTACTGGGCCCCCTCCTTTTTCTCGGCCCCCGCTTGACAGATCACCCCAACACTTTCAAGACAGGAGCTGAAGTGAGTGGTAAACTGGTTTTGAAAATTTCGCGAGGATTCATCAAAGGTAGCCAAAGTTATTGGCAAATGAAAAAACGGTCTTCCTAAGGAAACTACATCCTAACTATGACTATCTACTGGCGACCGTCAGTAGGCAATATTTACATATTTATATACACATATATATATATATATCCACATGATGTGATGTGACAGATATATATATATATATATATATATATATATTTTTTTTTTTTATTAACACAAATGACGCGGCACTCCAGAGGTAAGATATGCTTATTTACTATTCACACAGGTCTTCAACCAATGCGTTTCAGCTCTGCCACAGCCTTTCTCACGGTCAGTGAGTCCTTCTTCTCTTACACATTATATACCCACTCTTGCCTTAATGGGGCATTGTGGGAAATGTAGTGTATACATTTTTACAAAATATTTTCTAACGTTTATGAACAAGGATATTGTGCAAGGACATTGTGCAGTAATGTTCTAATTAATTACAAACATGTATAAAAAATCATGATGTGTTTGTCTTATGTTTTTAGCATACATTATTAAAAGCTTTTTATGGCATCTTAATTTGGAAGTCCTCGTGTATCGGGTATAGTACCCTTATTATTCCCAATTGTCCAGTTCATGCTCCGAGGGATTTTTTTATATACTATTATTCTCTTTGGATAAAGGACAGGGACCAGTACCTTTAAACCTAATTGTCCATAAAATCTATTTGATGAGTACAAATACAACAATGGTACAATGATAATTTAATCAGTGAGGATGAGCGCAAATTTCTCATCAAAGATTTTCCGGTAATACCAACCATATACTTTGTGCCTAAGATTCATAAAACACTTCAACAACCCCCGTGTCGACCAATTGTAGCGTCATGTGACTCTCTCTATGAAAACCTGTCATTATATGTAGATACATTTCTAGCTCCGATAGCCCAAAGTATGAGCTCATATATACAGGACACAGGAGATTTTTTAAGGATACTCAATGGCATTGTGTGGAATCAGCAATTTCTGCTAATTACAATAGACGCAGTATCCTTATATACATCGATAAGGCATGAAGTGGGCCTGAAGGCATGCAATTACTTCTTAAAACAACGGAATATCACACAGTTACAAGATACATGTATGCTTCTCAATATGATAGAGATATGTTTAACTAACAATATCTTCATTTTCAACAAAGAGCTCTTCAAACAGCAATGCGGAACTGCTATGGGCATTTCATTCTCACCGAATTATGCGAATATAACGATGGGATGGTGGGAAAAAACAATAGCGTGGAATACGGATAACCAAGAGGATTTAGAACGGATCGTGTTACGGGTCCATTTTATCGATGACCTCTTTCTAATTTGGAATGGCACAGAAAATGATTTCATTCAATATTATTCTAAATTGAACAACAACTCAATAGGACTGTCATTCACATAAAACATGAGCAGGACTGAAATTGATTTTTTAGATATTAAAATCTTGGTTGAAGACAATCAATTACATTCAACACTTTAAGGAAAAAAGACTGCAACCAACAGTATTCTACACGGGACCAGCTTCCATCCCAAACCATTAAAAGAAAGCATCCCCTACGGGGAACTATTGAGGATGAAAAGGAATTGCTCAAAACCGGAAGATGTGGAAGAAAAAATGCAATAAACTATCCAAAGATTCAAAGAGAGAGGCTATAATGAGAGAACTTTGAAAAAATGTAAAAAAAGAGTTGATCAGAAATCAAGAGAAGAAATACTAATTCCGAAAGAAAAAATTCAAAACAAATTGGAAAAAGAAGCTCCAAGATTCATAACTACATATAGTAAAGACAGTGGGATGATAATGAACAAAATTAAAAAATACTGGCATTTAATCTCTGGAGATCCAGATATTGGAAAATTACTTGGCTCTAAACCAATAGTGACCTATAGGAAGACCAAATCATTAAAAGACCTATTAGTGAAAAGCCATTTCCAAGAAACACAGCGAACAAATTGGCTAACGGACCAACATAAAGGCTTCAAGAAATGTCTTCAATGTAAGGCCTGTAAAATTGGCAAAAATATGAACAGGATAATAGAACCAAATGGAAATACAATCAAAATAGATCAAAACATTTCCTGCACCTCCAGCTTTGTGATTTACATAATAGAATGCAAGTGTGGCATGAGGTACATCGGAAGTACCATATGCAGGTTGAGAAAGCGCATATTGGAACACATTCGTGCAGTTAAAAACAAAGATATGGCATACGCAACAGCTAAACATATCACAGAATGTCAAAAAGGAGACTGGAGAGCAATGCAATATTATGGAATCCACTTACACACCAACAAACAGACGGATACAGACATTCACACAGTTTAGTCACTAACCATTGCATTCAGTAAGATACGTTTAATCACTCACTTGTAGAGTCAGTCACTCACGTACTAAATCATCCATTCAGACACTTATACAGCCACTCATTCTTCAATACGCCTTTCCCTATATATATTAAACATATTTAAACTTCACAGAAACACACAGTCACTGGATGATGTCATCAGTGATGTCATCAGTGATGTCATTTGAGATGTCATCAGTGATGTCATCAGTGATGTCACTGACCATGTCATGAGTGATGTAATATGTGACGTCATCAGCAGTGCATTGCGGGGCGCGAGTTATAGTTAGCTGAACTAACTATAACGGGGGAATTTCTATGGTTTTGTACGAGTGAAATGTCCAACTAACTATAACTGTCCCTAAAACCTATGGTTTTTTCAGTGAATTTCAAAGGTTTTTTAAATGCTAATTTCTAACTATAACGTGTCTGAAACCTATGGTTTTTTCAGTGAATTTCAAAGGTTTTTTAAATGCTAATTTCTAACTATAACGTGCCTGAAACCTATGATTTTTAAGTGAATTTCAAAGGTTTTTTAAATGCTAGTTTCTAACTATGCCTACAGAGGTAGGACATGTGAAGAAAGAAGAAAAAACGCACAGAAAGAAGCAAAAGAAATGCAGAAAGAAGCAACAGAAGTCCACAAAGACGAAGAAAAGTGCAGGAAGAAGCAAGACATGTGTAGAAAGAACCAACAGAGGAGCAGAAAGAGGCCTTGTTGCAAAATCATCCTGTGCCCACAACTTTTTCAGACGGGTACTGGTGGTAACTGACTCTGACTAACCAGAGCCAGTGCAATGCTAAAAGACACTTAGAATACAGTGAAAACACCTACATACACTAGGGAACACTATGCGTTGGGGTACCCCTGTGATTAGCATGACCTCCTCTGCAAGTCCCTAGTACATAATAGGGCAGGGGGATTAAACCTACCTCTTAAAACGCGCTACAGGGCGCGTTTGCACAGTGGTGAAGGGAGGGGGGCCTGAGGTGACATGTGTGCAAACGCGCCCCGTGGCGCATTTTAAGTTGCGGGATTAAGTCCCCTTGAATCCTGAGGGTCCTTGGGGCCCAACTAGCCCCGCAGGTACCTACAGTTAGGACCACAGAGCTGAGTTGCAGAGAGGCGTTCCGAGGCCACGCACCATTTTTCACCTCTCTGCAACGCAACTCTGTTGTGCTTACTGAAGGTACCTGGTGGGCTAGTTGGCCCCCATCCCTCAGGATTCAAAGGGAATTAATTCCCCAACTTAAAACGCACCACAGGGCGTGTTTGCGCACATGTCACCTGAGGCCCTGCCCCCTCCCTTCACCACTGTGCAAACGCGCCCCGTGGAGCGTTTTAAGTTTGGGGATTAGGTCACCTTGAATCCTGAGGGTCCCTGGGGCCCAACTAGCCCACCAGGTACTTCCAGTAAGCACCACAGGCCTGCGTTGCAACGCCTGTAACAAATTGTGCAGTTGTGTTTAGGTAGTGAAGAGGGTCGTGCTGGGGGTAGTGTTTTAGGGTTTAGGGTAGTGCAGTGGTGTTTTTGTAGTGTAGGGGGTCATGCTGGGCATAGATTTAGGGTTTAGGGTAGTGCAGTGGTGTTTGGGTAGTGTAGGGAGTCGTGCTGGGGGAGTGTTTTAGGGTTTAGGGTAGTGCAGTGGTGTTTGGGTAGTGTAGGGGGTCGTGCTGGGGGTAGTGTTTTAGGGTTTAGGGTAGTGCAGTGGTGTTTGGGTAGTGTAGGGGGTCGTGCTGGGGGTAGTGATTTAGGGTAGTGCAGTGGTGTTTGGGTAGTGTAGGGGGTACTGCTGGGGGTAGTGTTTTAGGGTTTAGGATAGTGCAATGGTGTTTGGGTAGTGTAGGGGGTACTGCTGGGGGTAGTGTTTTAGGGTTTAGGGTAGTGCAGTGGTGTTTGGGTAGTGTAGGGGTACTGCTGGGGGTAGTGTTTTAGGGTTTAGGGTAGTACAGTGGTGTTTGGGTAGTGTAGGGGTTCGTGCTGGGGGTAGTTTTTAGGGTTTAGGGTAGTGCAGTGGTGTTTGTGTAGTGTAGGGGGTAGTGTTTTAGGGTTTAGGGTAGTGCAGTGGTGTTTGTGTAGTGTAGGAGGTCGTGTTTTAGGGTTTAGGGTAGTGCAGTGGTCTTTGGGTAGTGTAGGAGTCGTGCGGGGGTAGTGTTTTAGGGTTTAGGGTAGTGCAGTGGTCTTTGGGTAGTGTAGGGGGTCATGCGGGGGTTAGTGTTTTAGGGATTAGGGTAGTGCATTGGTGTTTGGGTAGTGTAGGGGGTCATGCGGGGGTAGTGTTTTAGGGTTTAGGGCAGTGCAGTGGTGTTTGGGTAGTGTAGGGGGTCGTGCTGGGGGAGTGTTTTAGGGTTTAGGGCAGTGCAGTGGTGTTCTGGTAGTGTAGGGGGTCGTGCTGGGGGAGTGTTTGAGGGTTTAGGGCAGTGCAGTCGTGTTCGGGTAGTGTAGGGGGTCGTGCTGGGGGAGTATTTTAGGGTTTAGGGTAGTGCAGTGGAGTTCAGGTAGTGTAGGGGGCCGTGCTGGGGGTAGTGTTCTAGGGTTTAGGGCAGTGCAGTGGTGTTCGGGCAGTGTAGGGGGTCGTGCTGGGGGTGGTGTTTTAGGGTTTAGGGCAGTGCAGTGGTGTTCGGGCAGTGTAGGGGGTCGTGCTGGGGGTGATGTTTCAGGGTTTAGGGCAGTGCAGTGGTGTTCGGGCAGTGTAGGGGGTCGTGCAGGGGGTGGTGTTTCAGGGTTTAGGGCAGTGCAGTGGTGTTCGGGCAGTGTAGTGGGTCGTGCTGGGGCTGGTGTTTCAGGGTTTAGGGCAGTGCAGTGGTGTTCGGGCAGTGTAGTGGGTCGTGCTGGGGCTGGTGTTTCAGGGTTTAGGGCAGTGCAGTGGTGTTCAGGCAGTGTAGGGGGTGGTGCAGGGGGTGGTGTTTCAGGGTTTAGGGCAGTGCAGTGGTGTTCGGGCAGTGTAGGGGGTCGTGCAGGGGGTGGTGTTTCAGGGTTCAGGCCAGTGCAGTGGTGTTCGGGCAGTGTAGGGGGTCATGCTGGGGCTGGTGTTTCAGGGTTTAGGGCAGTGCAGTGGTGTTCGGGCAGTGTAGTGGGTCGTGCTGGGGGTAGTGTTTTAGGGTTTAGGGCAGTGCAGTGGTGTTCTGGTAGTGTAGGGGTCGTGCTGGGGGTAGTGTTTGAGGGTTTAGGGCAGTGCAGTCGTGTTCGGGTAGTGTAGGGGGTCGTGCTGGGGGTAGTATTTTAGGGTTTAGGGTAGTGCAGTGGAGTTCAGGTAGTGTAGGGGGTCGTGCTGGGGGTAGTGTTCTCAGGGTTTAGGGCAGTGCAGTGGTGTTCGGGCAGTGTAGGGGGTCGTGCTGGGGTGGTGTTTTAGGGTTTAGGGCAGTGCAGTGGTGTTCGGGCAGTGTAGGGGGTCGTGCAGGGGTGGTGTTTCAGGGTTTAGGGCAGTGCAGAGGTGTTCGGGCAGTGTAGTGGGTCGTGCTGGGGCTGGTGTTTCAGGGTTTAGGGCAGTGCAGTGGTGTTCGGGCAGTGTAGTGGGTCGTGCTGGGGCTGGTGTTTCAGGGTTTAGGGCAGTGCAGTGGTGTTCAGGCAGTGTAGGGGGTGGTGCAGGGGTGGTGTTTCAGGGTTTAGGGCAGTGCAGTGGTGTTCGGGCAGTGTAGGGGGTCGTGCAGGGGGTGGTGTTTCAGGGTTTAGGGCAGTGCAGTGGTGTTCGGGCAGTGTAGGGGGTCATGCTGGGGCTGGTGTTTCAGGGTTTAGGGCAGTGCAGTGGTGTTCGGGCAGTGTAGTGGGTCGTGCTGGGGGTGGTGTTTCAGGGTTTAGGGCAGTGCAGTGGTGTTTGGGCAGTGTAGGGGTACGTGCTGGGGGTAGTGTTTTAGGGTTTAGGGTAGTGCAGTGGTGTTTGGGCAGTGTAGGGGGTCGTGCTGGGGGTAGTGTTTTAGGGTTTAGGGCAGTGCAGTGGTGTTTGGGCAGTGTAGGGGGTCGTGCTGGGGGTAGTGATTTAGGGCAGTGCAGTGGTGTTTGGGCAGTGTAGGGGGTACTGCTGGGGGTAGTGTTTCAGGGTTTAGGTAGTGCAATGGTGTTTGGGTAGTGTAGGGGGTACTGCTGGGGGTAGTGTTTCAGGGTTTAGGGTAGTGCAGTGGTGTTTGGGTAGTGTAGGGGGTCACTGCTGGGGGTAGTGTTTCAGGGTTTAGGGTAGTACAGTGGTGTTTGGGCAGTGTAGGGGTTCGTGCTGGGGGTAGTGTTTCAGGGTTTAGGGTAGTGCAGTGGTGTTTGTGTAGTGTAGGGGTAGTGTTTTAGGGTTTAGGGTAGTGCAGTGGTGTTTGTGTAGTGTAGAGGTCGTGATTTAGGGTTTAGGGTAGTGCAGTGGTCTTTGGGTAGTGTAGGGAGTCGTGCGGGGGTAGTGTTTTAGGGTTTAGGGTAGTGCAGTGCTCTTTGGGTAGTGTAGGGGTCATGCGGGGGTTAGTGTTTTAGGGATTAGGGTAGTGCATTGGTGTTTGGGTAGTGTAGGGGGTCATGCGGGGGTAGTGTTTTAGGGTTTAGGGCAGTGCAGTGGTGTTTGGGTAGTGTAGGGGTCGTGCTGGGGGAGTGTTTTAGGGTTTAGGGCAGTGCAGTGGTGTTCTGGTAGTGTAGGGGGTCGTGCTGGGGGAGTGTTTGAGGGTTTAGGGCAGTGCAGTCGTGTTCGGGTAGTGTAGGGGGTCGTGCTGGGGGAGTATTTTAGGGTTTAGGTTAGTGCAGTGGTGTTCAGGTAGTGTAGGGGGCCGTGCTGGGGGTAGTGTTCTAGGGTTTAGGGCAGTGCAGTGGTGTTCGGGCAGTGTAGGGGGTCATGCTGGGGGTGGTGTTTCAGGGTTTAGGGCAGTGCAGTGGTGTTCGGGCAGTGTAGGGGGTCGTGCTGGGGGTGGTGTTTCAGGGTTTAGGGCAGTGCAGTGGTGTTCGGGCAGTGTAGGGGGTCGTGCAGGGGGTGGTGTTTCAGGGTTTAGGGCAGTGCAGTGGTGTTCGGGCAGTGTAGTGGGTCGTGCTGGGGCTGGTGTTTCAGGGTTTAGGGCAGTGCAGTGGTGTTCGGGCAGTGTAGTGGGTCGTGCTGGGGTTGGTGTTTCAGGGTTTAGGGCAGTGCAGTGGTGTTCAGGCAGTGTAGGGGGTGGTGCAGGGGGTGGTGTTTCAGGGTTTAGGGCAGTGCAGTGGTGTTCGGGCAGTGTAGGGGGTCATGCAGGGGGTGGTGTTTCAGGGTTCAGGCCAGTGCAGTGGTGTTCGGGCAGTGTAGGGGGTCATGCTGGGGCTGGTGTTTCAGGGTTTAGGGCAGTACAGTGGTGTTCGGGCAGTGTAGTGGGTCGTGCTGGGGCTGGTGTTTCAGGGTTTAGGGCAGTGCAGTGGTGTTCGGGTAGTGTAGGGGGTTGTGCTGGGGCTGGTGTTTCAGGGTTTAGGGCAGTGCAGTGGTGTTCGGGCAGTGTAGGTGGTGGTGCTGGGGCTGGTGTTTCAGGGTTTAGGGCAGTGCAGTGGTGTTCAGGCAGTGTAGGGGGTCATGCTGGGGCTGGTGTTTCAGGGTTTAGGGCAGTGCAGTGGTGTTCGGGCAGTGTAGGGGTGTTGCTGGGGCAGGTGTTTCAGAGTCTAGGGCAGTGCAGTGGTGTTCGGGCAGTGTAGGGGGTCTTGCTGGGGCTGGTGTTTCAGGGTTTAGGGCAGTGCAGTGGTGTTCGGGCAGTGTAGGGGTCGTGCTGGGGGTGGTGTTTCAGGGTTTAGGGCAGTGCAGTGGTGTTCGGGCAGTGTAGGGGGTCGTGCTGGGGCTAGTGTTTCAGGGTTTAGGGCAGAGCAATGGTGTTCAGGCAGTGTAGGGGGTTGTGCTGGAGGTGGTGTTTCAGGGTTTAGGGCAGTGCAGTGGTGTTCGGGCAGTGTAGCGGGTCTTGCTGGGGGTGGTGTTACAGGGTTTAGGGCAGTGGTGTTCAGGCAGTGTAGGGGGTCTTGCTGGGGGTGATGTTTCAGGATTTAGGGCAGTGCAGTGGTGTTCGGGCAGTGTAGGGGGTCGTGCTGGGGTTGGTGTTTCAGGGTTTAGGGCAGTGCAGTGGTGTTCTGGCAGTGTAGGGGGTCGTGCAGGGGGTGGTGTTTCAGGGTTTAGGGCAGTGCAGTGGTGTTTGGGCAGTGTAGGGGGTCGTGCTGGGGGTGGTGTTTCAGGGTTTAGGGCAGTGCAGTGGTGTTCGGGCAGTGTAGGGTGTCGTGCTGAGGGGTGGTGTTTCAGGGTTTAGGGCAGTGCAGTGGTGTTCGGGCAGTGTAGGGGGTCATGCAGGGGGTGGTGTTTCAGGGTTTAGGGCAGTGCAGTGGTGTTTGGGCAGTGTAGGGGGTCATGCAGGGGGTGGTGTTTCAGGGTTTAGGGCAGTGCAGTGGCGTTCGGCCAGTGTAGGTGGTCTTGCTGGGGGTGGTGTTTCAGGGGTTAGTGCAGTGGTGTTCGGGCAGTGTAGGGGGTCGTGCTGGGGGTGGTGTTTCAGGGTTTAGGGCAGTGCGGTGGTGTTCCGGCAGTGTAGGGGGTCGTGCAGGGGGTGGTGTTTCAGGGTTTAGGGCAGTGCAGTGGTGTTTGGGCAGTGTAGGGGGTCATGCTGGGGGTGGTGTTTCAGGGTTTAGGGCAGTGCAGTGGTGTTCGGGCAGTGTAGGGGGTCGTGCAGGGGGTGGTGTTTCAGGGTTTTGGGCAGTGCAGTGGTGTTTGGGCAGTGTAGGGGGTCATGCAGAGGGTGGTGTTTCAGGGTTTAGGGCAGTGCAGTGGTGTTCGGCCAGTGTAGGTGGTCTTGCTGGGGGTGGTGTTTCAGGGGTTAGTGCAGTGGTGTTCGGGCAGTGTAGGGGGTCTTGCTGGGGGTGGTGTTTCAGGGTTTAGGGCAGTGCAGTGGTGTTCGGGCAGTGTAGGGGGTCTTGCAGGGGCTGGTGTTTCAGGGTTTAGGGCAGTGCAGTGGTGTTCGGGCAGTGTAGGGGGTCGTGCTGGGGCTGGTGTTTGAGGGTTTAGGGCAGTGCAGTGGTGTTCGGGCAGTGTAGGGGGTCGTGCAGGGGCTGGTGTTTCAGGGTTTAGGGCAGTGCAGTGGTTTTCGGGCAGTGTAGGTGGTCGTGCTGGGGCTGGTGTTTCAGGGTTTAGGCAGTGCAGTGGTGTTCGGGCAGTGTATGGGGTTGTGCTGGGGCTGGTGTTTCAGGGTTTAGGGCAGTGCAGTGGTGTTCGGGCAGTGTAGCGGGTCGTGCTGGGGGTGGTGTTTCAGGGTTTAGGGCAGTGCAGTGGTGTTTGGGCAGTGTAGGGGGTCGTGCTGGGGCTGGTGTTTCAGGGTTTTGGGCAGAGCAGTGGTGTTCGGGCAGTGTAGGGGGTTGTGCTGGGGGTGGTGTTTCAGGGTTTAAGGCAGTGCAGTGGTGTTCCGGCCGTGTAGGGGGTCTTGCTGGGGGTGGTGTTTCAGGGTTTAGGGCGCAGTGGTGTTCGGGCAGTGTAGGGGGTCTTGCTGGGGGTGACGTTTCAGGGTTTAGGGCAGTGCAGTGGTGTTCGGGCAGTGTAGGGGGTCTTGCTGGGGGTAGTGTTTCAGGGTTTAGGGCAGTGCAGTGGTGTTCGTTCAGTGTAGGGGGTCGTGCTGTGGGTGGTGTTTCAGGGTTTAGGGCAGTGCAGTGCAGTAGTGTTCGGGCAGTGTAGGGGGTCGTGCAGGGGGTGGTGTTTCAGGGTTTAGGGCAGTGCAGTGGTGTTCGTGCAGTGTAGGGGTCGTGCTGGGGGTGGTGTTTCAGGGTTTAGGGCAGTGCAGTAGTGTTCGGGCAGTGTAGGGGGTCGTGCAGGGGGTGGTGTTTCAGGATTTAGGGCAGTGCAGTGGTATTCGGGCAGTGTAGGGGGTCGTGATGTGGTGGTGTTTCAGGGTTTAGGGCAGTGCAGTGGTGTTCGGGCAGTGTAGGGGGTCGTGCAGGGGGTGGTGTTTCAGGGTTTAGGGCAGTGCAGTGGTGTTCTGGCAGAGTAGGGGGTCGTGCTGGGGCTGGTGTTTCAGGGTTTAGGGCAGTGCAGTGGTGTTCGGGCAGTGTAGGGGTCTTGCTGGGGGTCGTGTTTCAGGGTTTAGGGCAGTGGTGTTCGGGCAGTGTAGGGGGTCTTGCTGGGGGTGATGTTTCAGGGTTTAGGGCAGTGGTGTTCGGGCAGTGTAGGGGGTCTTGCTGGGGGTAGTGTTTCAGGGTTTAGGGCAGTGCACTGGTGTTCGTGCAGTGTAGGGGGTCATGCTGGGGATGGTGTTTCAGGGTTTAGGGCAGTGCAGTAGTGTTCGGGCAGTGTAGGGGGTCATGCAGGGGGTGGTGTTTCAGGGTTTAGGGCAGTGCAGTGGTGTACGGGCAGTGTAGGGGGTCGTGCTGGGGGTGGTGTTTCAGGGTTTAGGGCAGTGCAGTGGTGTTCAGGCAGTGTAGGGGGTCGTGCTGAGGCTAGTGTTTCACGGTTTAGTGCAGTGCAGTGGTGTTCGGGCAGTGTAGGGGGTCGTGCTGGGGCTGGTGTTTCAGGGTTTAGGGCAGTGCAGTGGTGTT
The DNA here is from genome assembly GCA_963921515.1 of Calotriton arnoldi. Classification (NCBI taxonomy): domain Eukaryota; kingdom Metazoa; phylum Chordata; class Amphibia; order Caudata; family Salamandridae; genus Calotriton; species Calotriton arnoldi. The sequence goes on from CAWUFW010005032.1 coordinate 1,292,722, forward strand.
CGGGCAGTGTAGGCGGTCGTGCTGGGGCTGGTGTTTCAAGGTTTAGGGCAGTGCAGTGGTATTCGGGCATTGTAGGGGGTCGTGCTGGGGCTGGTGTTTCAGGGTTTAGGGCAGTGCAGAGGTGCTCGGGCAGTGTAGGTGGTCGTGCTGGGGGTGGTGTTTCAGGGTTTAGGGTAGTGCAGTGGTGTTCGGGCAGTGTAGGGGGTCGTGCTGGGGCTGGTGTTTCAAGGTTTAGGGCAGTGCAGTGGTGTTCGGGCAGTGTTGGGAGAGTTGTGCTGGGGGTGGTGTTTCAGGGTTTAGGGCAGTGGTGTACGGGCAGTGTAGGGGGTCATGCTGGGGGTGGTGTTTCAGGGTTTAGGGCAGTGCAGTGGTGTTCAGGCAGTGTAGGGGGTCGTGCTGAGGCTAGTGTTTCACGGTTTAGTGCAGTGCAGTGGTGTTCGGGCAGTGTAGGGGGTCGTGCTGGGGCTGGTGTTTCAGGGTTTAGGGCAACTGCAGTGGTGTTCGGGCAGTGTAGGCGGTCGTGCTGGGGCTGGTGTTTCAAGGTTTAGGGCAGTGCAGTGGTATTCGGGCATTGTAGGGGGTCGTGCTGGGGCTGGTGTTTCAGGGTTTAGGGCAGTGCAGTGGTGCTCGGGCAGTGTAGGGGGTCGTGCTGGGGGTGGTGTTTCAGGGTTTAGGGTAGTGCAGTGGTGTTCGGGCAGTGTAGGGGGTCGTGCTGGGGCTGGTGTTTCAAGGTTTAGGGCAGTGCAGTGGTGTTCGGGCAGTGTTGGGAGAGTTGTGCTGGGGGTGGTGTTTCAGGGTTTAGGGCAGTGGTGTTCGGGCAGTGTAGGGGGTCTTGCTGGGGGTGATGTTTCAGGGTTTAGGGCAGTGCAGTGGTGTTTGGGCAGTGTAGGGGGTCGTGCTGGGGCTGGTGTTTCAGGGTTTTGGGCAGAGCAGTGGTGTTCGGGCAGTGTAGGGGGTCGTGCTGGGGGTGGTGTTTCAGGGTTTAGGGCAGTGCAGTGGTGTTCGGGCAGTGTAGGGGGTCGTGCTGGGGGTGGTGTTTCAGGGTTTAGGGCAGTGCAGTGGTGTTCGGGCAGTGTAGGGAGTTGTGCTGGGGGTGGTGTTTCAGGGTTTAGGGCAGTGGTGTTCGGGCAGTGTAGGGGGTCTTGCTGGGGGTGATGTTTCAGGGTTTAGGGCAGTGCAGTGGTGTTTGGGCAGTGTAGGGGGTCTTGCTGGGGGTAGTGTTTCAGGGTTTAGGGCAGTGCAGTGGTGTTCGGGCAGTGTAGGGGGTCGTGCTGGGGGTGGTGTTTCAGGGTTTAGGGCAGTGCAGTGGTGTTCGGGCAGTGTAGGGGGTCGTGCTGGGGCTAGTGTTTCAGGGTTTAGGGCAGAGCAATGGTGTTCAGGCAGTGTAGGGGGTTGTGCTGGAGGTGGTGTTTCAGGGTTTAGGGCAGTGCAGTGGTGTTCGGGCAGTGTAGCGGGTCTTGCTGGGGGTGGTGTTACAGGGTTTAGGGCAGTGGTGTTCAGGCAGTGTAGGGGGTCTTGCTGGGGGTGATGTTTCAGGATTTAGGGCAGTGCAGTGGTGTTCGGGCAGTGTAGGGGGTCGTGCTGGGGTTGGTGTTTCAGGGTTTAGGGCAGTGCAGTGGTGTTCCGGCAGTGTAGGGGGTCGTGCAGGGGGTGGTGTTTCAGGGTTTAGGGAAGTGCAGTGGTGTTTGGGCAGTGTAGGGGGTCGTGCTGGGGGTGGTGTTTCAGGGTTTAGGGCAGTGTAGTGGTGTTCGGGCAGTGTAGGGTGTCGTGCTGAGGGGTGGTGTTTCAGGGTTTAGGGCAGTGCAGTGGTGTTCGGGCAGTGTAGGGGGTCATGCAGGGGTGGTGTTTCAGGGTTTAGGGCAGTGCAGTGGTGTTCGGGCAGTGTAGGGGTCATGCAGGGGGTGGTGTTTCAGGGTTTAGGGCAGTGCAGTGGTGTTCGGCCAGTGTAGGTGGTCTTGCTGGGGGTGGTGTTTCAGGGTTTAGTGCAGTGGTGTTCGGGCAGTGTAGGGGGTCGTGCTGGGGGTGGTGTTTCAGGGTTTAGGGCAGTGCAGTGGTTTTCCGGCAGTGTAGGGGGTCGTGCAGGGGGTGGTGTTTCAGGGTTTAGGGCAGTGCAGTGGTGTTTGGGCAGTGTAGGGGTCGTGCTGGGGGTGGTGTTTCAGGGTTTAGGGCAGTGCAGTGGTGTTCGGGCAGTGTAGGGGGTCGTGCAGGGGGTGGTGTTTCAGGGTTTTGGCCAGTGCAGTGGTGTTTGGGCAGTGTAGGGGGTCGTGCAGAGGGTGGTGTTTCAGGGTTTAGGGCAGTGCAGTGGTGTTCGGCCAGTGTAGGTGGTCTTGCTGGGGGTGGTGTTTCAGGGGTTAGTGCAGTGGTTTTCGGGCAGTGTAGGGGGTCTTGCTGGGGGTGGTGTTTCAGGGTTTAGGGCAGTGCAGTGGTGTTCGGGCAGTGTAGGGGTCTTGCAGGGGCTGGTGTTTCAGGGTTTAGGGCAGTGCAGTGGTGTTCGGGCAGTGTAGGGGGTCGTGCTGGGGCTGGTGTTTGAGGGTTTAGGGCAGTGCAGTGGTGTTCGGGCAGTGTAGGGGTCGTGATGGGGCTGGTGTTTCATGGTTTAGGGCAGTGCAGTGGTTTTCGGGCAGTGTAGGTGGTCGTGCTGGGGCTGGTGTTTCAGGGTTTAGGCAGTGCAGTGGTGTTCGGGCAGTGTACGGGGTTGTGCTGGGGCTGGTGTTTCAGGGTTTAGGGCAGTGCAGTGGTGTTCGGGCAGTGTAGCGGGTCGTGCTGGGGGTGGTGTTTCAGGGTTTAGGGCAGTGCAGTGGTGTTCGGGCAGTGTAGGGGGTCATGTGGGGCTGGTGTTTCAGGGTTTAGGGCAGTGCAGTGGTGTTTGGGCAGTGTTGGGGGTCGTGCTGGGGCTGGTGTTTCAGGGTTTTGGGCAGAGCAGTGGTGTTTGGGCAGTGTAGGGGGTTGTGCTGGGGGTGGTGTTTCAGGGTTTAAGGCAGTGCAGTGGTGTTCGGGCCGTGTAGGGGGTCTTGCTGGGGGTGGTGTTTCAGGGTTTAGGGCAGTGGTGTTCGGGCAGTGTAGGGGTCTTGCTGGGGGTGACGTTTCAGGGTTTAGGGCAGTGCAGTGGTGTTCGGGCAGTGTAGGGGGTCTTGCTGGGGGTAGTGTTTCAGGGTTTAGGGCAGTGCAGTGGTGATTGTGCAGTGTAGGGGGTCGTGCTGGGGGTGGTGTTTCTGGGTTTAGGGCAGTGCAGTAGTGTTCGGGCAGTGTAGGGGGTCGTGCAGGGGGTGGTGTTTCAGGATTTAGGGCAGTGCAGTGGTATTCGGGCAGTGTAGGGGGTCGTGATGTGGTGGTGTTTCATGGTTTAGGGCAGTGCAGTGGTGTTCGTGCAGTGTAGGGGGTCGTGCTGGGGGTGGTGTTTCAGGGTTTAGGGCAGTGCAGTAGTGTTCGGGCAGTGTAGGGGGTCGTGCAGGGGGTGGTGTTTCAGGATTTAGGGCAGTGCAGTGGTATTCGGGCAGTGTAGGGGGTCGTGATGTGGTGGTGTTTCAGGGTTTAGGGCAGTGCAGTGGTGTTCGGGCAGTGTAGGGGGTCGTGCAGGGGTGGTGTTTCAGGGTTTAGGGCAGTGCAGTGGTGTTCGGGCAGTGTAGGGGGTCGTGCTGGGGCTGGTGTTTCAGGGTTTAGGACAGTGCAGTGGTGTTCGGGCAGTGTAGGGGTCTTGCTGGGGTTCGTGTTTCAGGGTTTAGGGCAGTGGTGTTCGGGCAGTGTAGGGGGTCTTGCTGGGGGTGATGTTTCAGGGTTTAGGGCAGTGCAGTAGTGTTCGGGCAGTGTAGGGGGTCTTGCTGGGGGTGATGTTTCAGGGTTTAGGGCAGTGCAGTAGTGTTCGGGCAGTGTAGGGGGTCGTGCAGGGGGTGGTGTTTCAGGGTTTAGGGCAGTGCAGTGGTGTACGGGCAGTGTAGGGGGTCGTGCTGGGGGTGGTGTTTCAGGGTTTAGGGCAGTGCAGTGGTGTTCAGGCAGTGTAGGGGGTCGTGCTGAGGCTAGTGTTTCACAGTTTAGGGCAGTGCAGTGGTGTTCGGGCAGTGTAGGCGGTCGTGCTGGGGCTGGTGTTTCAAGGTTTAGGGCAGTGCAGTGGTATTCGGGCATTGTAGGGGGTCGTGCTGGGGCTGGTGTTTCAGGGTTTAGGGCAGTGCAGTGGTGCTCGGGCAGTGTAGGGGGTCGAGCTGGGGGTGGTGTTTCAGGGTTTAGGGTAGTGCAGTGGTGTTCGGGCAGTGTAGGGGGTCGTGCTGGGGCTGGTGTTTCAAGGTTTAGGGCAGTGCAGTGGTGTTCGGGCAGTGTAGGGGGTCATGCTGGGGCTGGTGTTTCAGGGTTTTGGGCAGAGCAGTGGTGTTCGGGCAGTGTAGGGGGTCGTGCTGGGGGTGGTGTTTCAGGGTTTAGGGCAGTGCAGTGGTGTTCGGGCAGTGTAGGGAGTTGTGCTGGGGGTGGTGTTTCAGGGTTTAGGGCAGTGGTGTTCGGGCAGTGTAGGGGTCTTGCTGGGGGTGATGTTTCAGGGTTTAGGGCAGTGCAGTGGTGTTTGGGCAGTGTAGGGGGTCTTGCTGGGGGTAGTGTTTCAGGGTTTAGGGCAGTGCAGTGGTGTTCGGGCAGTGTAGGGGGTCGTGCTGGGGGTGGTGTTTCAGGGTTTAGGGCAGTGCAGTGGTGTTCGGGCAGTGTAGGGGGTCGTGAAGGGGGTGGTGTTTCAGGGTTTAGGGCAGTGCAGTGGTGTTCGGGCAGTGTAGGGGGTCGTGCTAGGGGTGGTGTTTCAGGGTTTAGGGAAGTGCAGTGGTGTTCGGGCAGTGTAGGGGGTCGTGCAGGGGCTGGTGTTTCAGGGTTTAGGACAGTGCAGTGGTGTTCGGGCAGTGTAGGGGTTGTGCTGGGGGTAGTTTTTAGGGTTTAGGGTAGTGCAGTGGTGCTTGTGTTGTGTAGGGGGTCGTGCTGGGGGTAGTGTTTTAGGGTTTAGGGTAGTGCAGTGGTGTTCGTGTAGTGTAGGGGGTCATGTTTTAGGGTAGTGCAGTGGTGTTTGGGTAGTGTAGGGGGTCGTGCTGGGGTAGTGTTTTAGGATTTAGGTTAGTGCAGTGGTGTTTGGGTAGTGTAGGGGGTCGTGCTGGGGTGTAGTGTTTTAGGGTTTAGGGTAGTGCAGTGGTGTTTGTGTAGTGTAGGGGGTCGTGCTGGTGGTAGTGTTTTAGGGTTTAGGGTAGTGCAGTGGTGCTTGTGTAGTGTAGGGGGTCGTGCTGGGGTAGTGTTTTAGGGTTTAGGGTAGTGCAGTGGTATTTGTGTAGTGTAGGGTTTCATGTTTTAGGGTAGTGCAGTGGTGTTTGGGTAGTGTAGGGGTCGTGCTGGGGGTAGTGTTTTAGGATTTAGGTTAGTGCAGTGGTGTTTGGGTAGTGTAGGGGTCGTGCTGGGGGTAGTGTTTTAGAGTTTAGGGTAGTGCAGTGGTATTTGTGTAGTGTAGGGGGTCATGCTGGGGGTAGTGTTTTAGGGTTTAGGATAGTGCAGTGGTGCTTGTGTAGTGTAGGGGGTCGTGCTGGGGGTAGTGTTTTAGGGTTTAGGGTAGTGCAGTGGTGTTTTTGTAGTGTAGGGGGTCATGTTTTAAGATGCAACGCTCCAATACCTGACCAGTAGCACTACATAAAACTGCAAAAAAACTAAAAATAAAAAGTGTTTAGCACACTTTTGTCATTGGGCTATATGTGGGCTACATCTGGGTAATATTTGTGCTACATTTGGGCTCTTTTTTCACTGGTGGCCATCTTGGAAGACTTCTTTGTTATGAAGTTTCCTAATTGCCTCATTTACTGCAGTCTCCTCAGGAGGAAATGCTTTCAGTTTTTTACTTTGATTTCATCAAGAAGGCATTCAGATGTGTCTCACATTTGCCATAAATTCAGAATGTTAGCACTCTAGTTGCTCATTAGATCACTGTAGTAAAGCTACTGCTCACCAGGGAGTTAACTGGAAGTCTGCTGCTGGTATTGAAAGTGATTGTTTCAGTCTGCATGTCAGAATTTTCTAATGAAATAGAAGAGGATTTGAGATCTCACTTAAAACATGCCCTAATTTTTCTTTCTGCAGCACTAACCATAATTTCTATTTCAAAAAGAACCCCTCATTTTGTTCCTGTTTAAATTAAATGTTTTAAGTATTACCGGTTTATTCCAATCAAGATGGCTTCAGGTGTGCCATACTTTTGTCATAAGTAAGGCTGTTAGCGCTCTAGTTGTTCTTTAGAACACTCTGGGAAGCTGCAGTAGAACACAAAGGCATCAACTGGCAGGCTGCTCCTGTTGAAATATAACAGGAAGATATTTGAGATCACACTTGAAACATGTCCTAATTTTTCTTTCTACAGCACTAACCATAATTTCTATGACAAAATGAACCCCATCATTTTGTTCCTTTTTAAATTAAATGTTTTAAGTGTTACCAGTTTATTCCAATCAAGATGGCTTCAGGTGTGCCATACTTTTGTCATAAGTAAGGCTGTTAGCACTCTAGTTGTTCTTTAGAACACTCTGGGAAGCTGCAGTAGAACACAAAGGAATCAACTGACAGTCTCTGCCCTTGTTGGATGTACATGTTTTACTGAGAATGTCAGACTTCATTCTCACATGACTGAGAAAGATAATGTGAATTTACAGAAAATATGCTCTCATTTTAGCTGTTAAGCACCTTCCAAAACTCTATGGGACAAGCATGTGAAAATAGTTTTCTCTCAAACATGATATCCCAGCAGAAGGTTTTTCACAGCGTAAAATCACCTTAGAACACACCACAATTCCTGAAATTAGTATGGTACCATCAACAAATGAATTTTAATGTAACTAAAGTCTGTTATCACCCTTTATAGTTCTCCTTTTGGTAACCCTCAAAATCGTTGATTCATTACAATGCATTTCAATGGGGTACTATCATTTATATTGGTCCCAAGATGGCTGCCAGCAATTCCAGGATGAAGTGCTGACAGCCAATCAGATCTCACGATGACATGTGTGGTTAGGCTCCGCCCAGATATATATGTGATTTTACTTTTGATTTTCTCAGGAACTACTGAACGGATTTACACCATTTAAGCAAAAGGCACGACACTGAACCAAGGGCTACCTCTTTGCCAAATTTGGTGTAATTCCGTTCAGCAGTTCGGGCTGTAGCTGCGACTAAAGGTTCCTATGGAAAAATGAATGGGGAAAACACGCTTTGGGACCCCCTTTTTCCTCGGCCCCCGCTTGACGAATCACTCCGAGACTTTCAGGATAGGAGCGGACCGGAGCGCCCCAACAAGTTGGAAACTTTCTCGAAGATTCGTCAACCGGCGCCAACGTTATTTCAAATAGAATGTTGCGGATTTCCTATGGAAAATAGGTCCTAACTATAACTATCTACTGGCGACCGCCAGTAGATAATATATATATATATATATATATATATATATATATATATATATATATATATATATATATATATATCAGCATACTCCTTTCGTTCCTTCCATTCACACGATGCCGCAGGAAACAGAGGAGCCCGGACCACAGGTAGGTGCAAAAGCAATTTATTTCAGCCTTAGTACACCGTCAGCATGACGCGTTTCGATCCCGTGGGATCTTGTTCACATGATGCGCTACATGGTGGCTGTTCCGGTTTTATAGGCCATTTTTTTGTGTTTTTTAAAGTGATATACACCCTAAAGTGATCAAATGCTTTGTGATATAAATCTGTCGACAAACTTTGCTTGTTCATTGCGATTATTATACCGATACATTAAGGTAAAAAAGATTTCAAGAAAGATAATTCATTTATACATACTAAATGGATGTTGAACATCTCATACAGTAGAAAAATATCTTTAAAATCTTAAAATCATCAACCCATGGTTGTCAAGTTAATGCATTGTTTGTCAAGTGAATTCATTGGAGTCCAGGTATAAATACCATGGGGTGGGGTTACCACCCATCTGTATAATGCATGGCAAGTCATAAATACAGTACTATGATCATAAATTTGCACTTTCAAAGTTTTGCAAACAAGGATATGTGCAAATATTGCAAGGTAAAAAAGATTCTAAATGAAAGGACAAGTCCTATGTACATACTAGATGGATGTAATACAGTAGTAAAATGTCTTTAAAATCATAAAATCATTCACCTATGATTGCATTTTTTGCCAATTGAATTAATTTGGAGTCCAGATATAAATACCATGGGGTGGGGTTGCCACCCTTCTGTATAATGCATGACAACTCATAAATATAGTACCATGATCATGAATTTTGCAATTTCAAAGTTTTGTAAACAAGGATATGTGCAAATGTTGCTTGAAAAAGTGCTAAGTGCTGATATGTCTAAAAAAACTATAGCCATAAAATACCATAAAAACCATGTGTAAAATATTTAAAAAGTATTTGGGCGGCGGTTACTTAACAAACAAGTGTTTAGATTTTGACTGACATCTCGCTCACTTCTTGACAATCACGTTGTTGTGTTGGTTCATATTGAGTTCTGCAAGATTTCTTAGATTAGAGGCAAGTGTAGAGGTCTTCAGTAATGTTAAGACCCCTGGGGGATCTGGAATCAAATTCTAGAATATATTTCGTTTCCAGTCGTCTCAGCGCTTTTACCCTGTCTCCTCCTCTTCAATGCATCGGCACACTGTCTATTAAAAAGTACCGAAGATATTGAGGGTCTGACTTGTGTTTCTCGCCAAAGTGGCGAGCTACTGGGTAAAGGGGGTCTTGATTTTTGATCGCCCTTATGTGCTGGAGCACCCTCTTATGTCCCTGCAGTATAGTACTGCCGACATATTTGAGGTTACAGGGGCACTCCTGCACATAAACTACATGGTCTGTTTTACAGGTTAGGGTTTTAGTGATAGGGTGTTCCTGTTCTCCAAAAGGTGTTTTATATTTGGTGGTGTTAACCCCGTGTGTACAGACTTTACAGGACCTACATTTAAAGAATCCCTTGCGTTGTTTTAGCCAAGTAGTGTTGGTATTTCCCCCAGGGTCGTTGTGGACTAATGAATCCCTCATAGAGGTAGCCCTGCTATACGTAATAGCAGCTTTCTTGGGCAGTAGGTGGCCTATTATAGGGTCCCCTAAGATTATAGGCCAATTTCTGTCAATGATCTTTTTAATGGCTTTGCTCTGTTTGCTATAGCTCAGGATGAATCTAAGTGTCAGTCTGTTCCTCTGCCACCAGTGCTATGTTTGGCCCTTTGTTCAACAGAGTATCACGATTGGTCTTGTTACTTCTCTCTATTGCCTTATCAATGCATAGGGTGGAGTATCCCCTAGCTAAAAATCTATTTTTACTAGATAGTTGGGCCTCCCTAAGATCCTCGATCTCACTGCAGATACGCTTAAGCCTCAGCATCTCCCCATAGGGGATGCTTTGTATAAGGTGTTGAGGGTGGGCGCTACTGGCATGGAGTACCGAGTTCCCCGCGGTAGTTTTCCTATGCAATTTGGTTTGTATCCGGCCCTCCTTAACATACACTTGTACATCTAGGAAATTGACAGTTTCTGAGCTAATAGATGCCGTAAAATTTAAGTTCAAATTGTTGACATTCAATTCCTCAATAAATTTGACTGCCTCCTCTCTAGTGCCCTGCCAAATGATAAAAAGGTCATCGATGAACCTTAGCCATGTTTTGATGTTGTTATTTACATACATTGAATATTGGTTGCGTAGGATCAGCTCCTCCCACCAGCCCATATGTAGGCAGGCGTAGCTGGGGGAGAAGCTGGCCCCAATGGCAACTCCCCGTTGCTGTTGATATACCACATTCTGGAACATAAAGAAATTATTTTTCATGATGAATTCAATCATACTAATTAGCATTGTATTGTGAAGTTCAAATTCAAATGCTCTCTTTGCCAGGTAGTGCCTAATAGCTTTGAGACCATCCTGATGTTGAATCGATGTGTACAGGGATGTAACATCTAGTGTTATAAATAGATAGTTATCTTGCCAGTCGATTGTTTGTATTTTCGCCAGAAAGTCCCCGTATCTCTGATATAGGATGGTAGCTGTTGCACAAAGTCTTGTAGAAAAAGTCCACGTATTGCGATGGTTTTTCCAGGAGGCTATTTCGAGCCGAAATAATGGGCCTACCAGGCGGTTTTGTCGGATTTTTGTGTACTTTAGGTATGAAGTACATAATAGGGGTTACCGGGTTGTCATTTTTTAAGAATTTGAATTCATCCAGAGACAGTAATCCCCCATTTTTCCAAGCTACCAATTTCATCCTAAAATCATTGTACATGGCTTTTAGCGTATGTTGATCACTTCGATGGTAACATTCTTTGTCTTTCAACTGGTTCACTGCTTCATCTATATAGTCTATTTTGTTCCAGAGAACTAGGTTGCCTCCTTTATCCGAATTCGCGGATAATGATATCTTTATTATTCTTAAGCTTGGTCATAAGGTTGTAATATTGGATGTCTCTTTTATTGTTTTTACGTTTGGTTAAGGCACATGTTTTGTAATTGAGTTTTTTGAGGCTGGATGTAACTTGTTCATTGAACACTTCTATAGAGTCTCTAATGGTTATAGGGTTGAAGGTTGACGGGGATTTGAACGGTGTTGAAGGTCTTTTTTGTACCAGTGTCTTATCCGCATTGCCACTATTGAGGTTGCTCGTATTGCTTTCCTGGGCAAGCTCAATCACAGTGTGTAGCATTGTCATGTCATTGGCATTAAAGCTCGCTTCTGTGGGACTAGTTACTTGGCCAAGCATTGCCCCCATTTAGTTTTTGTCTGACTCTTGTTTTTGTTGGATAAAATATTTCTTTAGTTTAAGTTTTCTGATGCTCTTGAATTTATCACATCTTGTTACAGCATATCCGAAGGAACTCTCAGGGCAGTAAGACAACCCCAGTTGTAGCAATTGCAGTTCAGCATTATTCAAATCCACATTTGTAAGGTTAATGATAGTTTGATTGGTATCAGATTCTATCTGAGTTAGCGCCTCCAATTGCGTTTCTGATGTTTTTTCAGGAACTGTTTTGGTTGTTCTTTTTTGTTTTGCCTGCCTCCTTTGTCTGCGTTTGACTGTTCTGTTTCGGGTGTTTTGTTGATTGGTTTTCTCGGCCGCAGGGTATCCCTGCGTTCACTGCATAAAAGATCCACTTCATCTTCTAAGGAGATTTTGGCTGGAACTTGTTTCATTTTTTGTAGGCGAGAGTCCATTTCTGTCTCGCTCTCCAATGCCGAGCTAAAGTCTGAACTGGAGGCTCCATCTGGATATATACTAGGGGCCACTTGGTTTTCCCTGTGTGTTTGCTGGGCCTCTCCATAGTTTGAAACCTTCAATTTGTCATATTTTTTAGCAAATGTGAATATTTTTCCACATTCATAATCCATACGGTCCCGATGGAATTTGTAGGTTTTTCGTTCTCTGATTTTGTCTTCCTCCCTTTTAATTATTTTGGTCATTTCCTCTTTTAGTTTTAATACTTCCTCATTATGCCCCATAGTTGAGATTTCTTGGTTAATTTGTTCAATTTCTTTCTGTAGTTTGTCACGGTCGGATTCGGCATATTTTACCAGTATAGTTATTAATTTACGTGAGGATTCTAAATTGGTCTCTGCCCAATCACGCATCATATTTTTAGCCGGATTCTCGTAGCTGGGAGCTAGGAGAATTCGCAGACCACGAGGCACTCTGTTGACATCTAAATATCGCTGTAGCGATTTTGCTTCCCACCACTTGCTCTGCTCTGCCTTGCTCAGTTTCTCCAGGATTCTTAATTTCTCTTTCACTCCGGAGTTTCGTGTTGCCACTGGTGCATTCTGGGCAAGTAAGTTTACATCATGAGCACGATTGTCATTAAACATATCGGCCGCCGCCGCTTCTCTTTCTAGCAGCGCGTCCGCTGACATGATTATACTTTCAGGCTGATAGAAATAATAGTATTAGGTGAAAGCACTGCGTTGCGGGCTGGTCTGCCATGAGTTACCCGCGCTGTTTGTGCTTCGCACACCTCCAACCCAGCTGTGTTCGAATCAATGGCTACCCCCTAACACTCCACCAGGTAGGTCGCACTTCGCGTCCTCCGACCCGAAAACGCCTACCTTTTCCGTGGCTGCGGGGGTGTTGCTGCCGTCGTTCTTCGCGCCGGGGGGCTTGCCACCGATAATCTTCCCGACTCCTTTGAAAGCTTGTTTCCAAGCAGTTGCTCCTTTGTTGGTGGCTTGGCCCTGGTTAAGAGGGGGTCTGTGGTTCAACCGGAGGAGTCGAAACCGGTTGTATATATAAGCATACTCCTTTCGTTCCTTCCATTCACACGATGCCGCAGGAAACAGAGGAGTCCGGACCACAGGTAGGTGCAAAAGCAATTTATTTCAGCCCTAGTACTCCGTCAGCATGACGCGTTTCGATCCCGTGGGATCTTGTTCACATGACGCGCTACATGGTGGCTGTTCCGGTTTTATAGGCCATTTTTTTGTGTTTTTTAAAGTGATATACACCCTAAAGTGATCAAATGCTTTGTGATATAAATCTGTCGACAAACTTTGCTTGTTCATTGCGATTATTATACCAATACATTAAGGTAAAAAAGATTTCAAGAAAGATAATTCATTTATACATACTAAATGGATGTTGAACATCTCATACAGTAGAAAAATATCTTTAAAATCTTAAAATCATCAACCTATGGTTGTCAAGTTAATGCATTGTTTGTCAAGTGAATTCATTGGAGTCCAGGTATAAATACCATGGGGTGGGGTTACAACCCATCTGTATAATGCATGGCAAGTCATAAATACAGTACTATGATCATAAATTTGCACTTTCAAAGTTTTGTAAACAAGGATATGTGCAAATATTGCAAGGTAAAAAAGATTCTAAATGAAAGGACAAGTCCTATGTACATACTAAATGGATGTAATACAGTAGTAAAATGTCTTTAAAATCAAAAAATCATTCACCTATGATTGCATTTTTTGCCAATTGAATTCATTTGGAGTCCAGATATAAATACCATGGGGTGGGGTTGCCACCCTTCTGTATAATGCATGACAACTCATAAATATAGTACCATGATCATGAATTTTGCAATTTCAGAGTTCTGTAAACAAGGATATGACAGATCACCCCAACACTTTCAAGACAGCAGCTGAAGTGAGTGGTAAACTGGTTTTGAAAATTTCGCAAGGATTCATCAAAGGTAGCCAAAGTTATTGGCAAATGAAAAAACGGTCTTCCTAAGGAAACTACATCCTAACTATGACTATCTACTGGCGACCGTCAGTAGGCAATATTTACATATTTATATACACATATATATATATATATATCCACATCACATCACAGATATATATATATATATATATATATATATATATATATATATATATATATATATATTGCGCTCACTTCCCTTCACTTTGTCAGTTCGGAGAAAAGCACTCACAGGGGTCTTTGTCTTTCAAATCTCTTTAATTCGTACAGCCAACATGACACGTTTCGGCTTACGCCTTAATCTAATGTCTTTTTGTTTCGCGCCAAAGGACGGCAATTATTTAAAACCACAAGTGAATCACATGATGTATCGTCATTGTAAGCAACGATGGACCATCGTATCCCGTGTGCATTTGAGCGCCATATTGAAACTTATATTTTCTGACTGGCTCAATGCCCCACAGCGTGGTCTGTTTTAATTGTGTTGCTAAATCAACTTTGCTATCTATATTCCTTTAACAATTTCATTGACTCTTATTGAGAATATGAAAATTAAAAATTAAACCTTGCATAGCAGAGTTTAGCAGAGCAGGTTGGTTATCCATTATAAAGCCGTGTATCGGCATAATAGTTGCACATTTCTCATTATGACATTTTAGCCGTGTATCGGCTTAATATCCCTTACATATCTTTACCATTCAATGGCAGGTAATCATAATATAATACCGCTGTTTATTGGCCAACCTCCCACCCGCTATCCGTTACTTTATACATCAATGATACATCCAAAACCATTCCGATTCCAAAAATAAATGAAATTATTCCTAAAAGCAGTTCAATGAGAAAGAATCTTTCAATAAGAAAATGTTTTACACAGACATAGCATTTCATTGCATTTACTCTTCATGTAATCTTAAGTTCCCTTTGAAATTGATATTTTAGTCACCAAGATGTATGGCTAGCTCCTCCCTATGTTCATTCCTTTTGAGGCCTTGGTCTCTAAATCAATTATATACCTCGATTCCAATCTCCGCAGCTTCTTAATCCTATCACCTCCCCTCACACTGTTAGGGACCTGATCTAAGCCAAAGTATCGTAACAGTTCCCTGTCACTGCAATGTTTCTCTGCAAAGTGTCTTGCGACTGGGTAGGTGGCATCTTTTTTAACTATCGCCCTCATATGTTCTAATACTCCAATTTTTATGGGGTGGATAGCACTGCCAACATATCTCAGTCCGCAAGGACATTCTAGACAGTACACTACATACGTCGTGTTACATGTCAGAAACCTCTTTATGATCCTTTGCTGCTTTAAACCTGGCACCCTGTACATGAGTGTTCTTCTACTGCCTGCACAGGCCTTGCATTTCCCGCAAGGATAGAAACCTCTAAGATCCCTTAGGGTTCCCCCTGTGTTCGGCTTTGTTTCAAAATGGCTCTGTACAAGGATGTCCCTCAGCGATCTTGCCTTCCTGAAGGTTACCATCCGGGTAGCGGGAATATCTGAACCAATAACATTATCTGTTTTAAGGATGTGCCAGTTTTTCCTTAGGATTTTTCTTTATTCATTGGCATCATCCGAAAAAGTGGTTATCATCCTGAATTTGGTATCCACCATCTTGTCTACATTCTTCTTGTCCTTTATTAACAGGGTTTCTCTAGGAATATTCTTCACCCTATTGAGGGTGACATTCAAAAAATCCTCATTTCTATCCTTGAGGGAAATGCAAGGCCTGTGCAGGCAGTAGAAGAACACTCATGTACAGGGTGCCAGGTTTAAAGCAGCAAAGGATCATAAAGAAGTTTCTGACATGTAACACGATGTATGTAGTGTACTGTCTAGAATGTCCTTGCGGACTGAGATATGTTAGCAGTACTATCCACCCCATAAAAATTAGAGTATTAGAACATATGAGGGCGATAGTTAAAAAAGATGCCACCTATCCAGTCGCAAGACACTTTGCAGAGAAACATTGCAGTGACAGGGAACTGTTACGATACTTTGGCTTAGATCAGGTCCCTAACAGTGTGAGGGGAGGTGATAGGATTAAGAAGCTGCGGAGATTGGAATCGAGGTATATAATTGATTTAGAGACCAAGGCCCCAAAAGGAATGAACATAGGGGAGGAGCTAGCCATACATCTTGGTGACTAAAATATAAATTTAAAAAGGGAACTTAAGATAACATGAAGAGTAAATGCAATGAAATGCTATGTCTGTGTAAAATAATTTCTTATTGAAAAATTCTTTCTCATTGAACTGCTTTTAGGATAATTTCATTTATTTTTGGAATCTGAATGGTTTTGGATGTATCATTGATGTATAAAGTAACGGATAGCGGGTGGGAGGTTGGCCGATAAACGGCGGTATTATATTATGATTACCTGCCATTGAATGGTAAAGATATGTAAGGGATATTAAGCCGATACACGCTAAAATGTCATAATGAGAAATGTGCAGCTATTATGCCGATACACGACTTTATAATGGATAACCAACCTGCTCTGCTAAACTCTGCTATGCAAGGTTTAATTTTTAATTTTCATATTCTCAATAAGAGTCAATGAAATTGTTAAAGGAATATGGATAGCAAAGTTGATTTAGCAACACAATTAAAACAGACCACGCTGTGAGGCATTGAGCCAGTCAGAAAATATACGTTTCAATATGACGCTCAAATGCACACGGGATACGATGGTCCATTGTTGCTTACAATGACGATACACCATGTGATTCACTTGTGGTTTTAAATAATTGCCGTCCTTTGGCGCGAAACAAAAAGACATTAGATTAAGGCGTAAGCCGAAACGCATCATGTTGGCTGTACGAATTAAAGAGATTTGAAAGACAAAGACCCCTGTGAGTGCTTTTCTCCGAACTAACAAAGTGAAGGGAAGTGAGCGCGAAATATTAACGCGGACGCACCTCCGCGTTTTGAGCACCCGTCTGAGAGTGCGCCGGTCTAGGTGCAGTGGAGCAAGTATATATATATATATATATATTATCTACTGGCGGTCGCCAGTAGATAGTTATAGTTAGGACCTATTTTCCATAGGAAATACGCAACATTCTATTTGAAATAACTCTTGCGTCGGTTGACGAATCTTCGCGAAATTTTCAAACTTTATGGCCCGCTCCGGTCCGCTCCTACCCTGAAAGTTTCGGGGTGATTCGTCAAGCGGGGGCCGAGAAAAAAGGGGGGCCCTAAAACGTGTTTTCCCTATTCATTTTCCCATAGGAAACTTTAGCCACGGCTACAGCCCGAACTGCTGAACGGAATTACACAAAATTTGGCAAAGAGGTAGTTCTTGGTTCAGAAAGAACCCTTTTGTTAAATGGTGTAAATCCGTTCAGTAGTTACGGAGAAATTAAAAAATAAGAGTCAAAAAATCAATTTCCCATAGGAAATTTTATGCAAGGCTACAGCCCGAACTGCTGAACGGAATTACACCAAATTTGGCAAAGAGGTAGTTCTTGGTTCAGAAAGAACCCTTTTGTTAAATGGTGTAAATCCGTTCAGTAGTTGCTGAGAAAATCAAAAGTAAAAACACACATATATCTGGGCGGAGCCTAAACACACATGTCATCGTGAGATCTGATTGGCTCTCAGCACTTCATCCTGGAATTGCTGGCAGCCATCTTGGGACCAATATAAATGATAGTACCCCATTGAAATGCATTGTAGTGAATCGAAGATTTTGAGGGTTACCAAAAGGAGAACTATAAAGGGTGATAACAGACTTTAGTTACATTAGAATTCATTTGTTGATGGTACCATACTAATTTCAGGAATTGTGGTGTGTTCTAAGGTGATTTTACCCTGTGAAAAACCTTCTGCTGGGATATCATGAATCATGTTTGAGAGAAAACTATTTTCACATGCTTGTCCCATACAGTTTTGGAAGGTGCTCCAGAAGCTAAAATGAGAGCATATTTTCTGTAAATTCACATTATCTTTCTCAGTCATGTGAGAATGAAGTCTGACATTCTCAGTAAAACATGTACATCCAACAATGGCAGAGACTGTCAGTTGATTCCTTTGTGTTCTACTGCAGCTTCCCAGAGTGTTCTAAAGAACAACTAGAGTGCTAACAGCCTTACTTATGACAAAAGTATGGCACACCTGAAGCCATCTTGATTGGAATAAACTGGTAACACTTAAAACATTTAATTTAAATGGGAACAAAATGATGGGGTTCATTTTGTCATAGAAATTATGGTTAGTGCTGTAGAAAGAAAAATTAGGACATGTTTCAAGTGTGATCTCAAATATCTTCCTGTTATATTTCAACAGGAGCAGCCTGTCAGTTGATGCCTTTGTGTTCTACTGCAGCTTCCCAGAGTGTTCTAAAGAACAACTAGAGCGCTAACAGTCTTACTTATGACAAAAGTATGGCACACCTGAAGCCATCTTGATTGGAATAAACTGGTAACACTTAAAACATTTAATTTAAAAAGGAACAAAATGAGGGGGTTCATTTTGCCATAGAAATTATGGTTAGTGCTGTAGAAAGAAAAATTAGGACATGTTTTAAGTGAGATCTCAAATATCTTCCTGTTATATTTCAACAGGAGCAGCCTGTCAGTTGATGCCTTTGTGTTCTACTGCAGCTTCCCAGAGTGTTCTAAAGAACAACTAGAGTGCTAACAGCCTTACTTATGACAAAAGTATGGCACACCTGAAGCCATCTTGATTGGAATAAACTGGTAACACTTAAAACATTTAATTTAAAAAGAAACAAAATGAGGGGGTTCATTTTGCCATAGGAAATTATGGTTAGTGCTACAAAAAGAAAATTTAGGGCATGTTTTAAGTGAGATCTCAAATCCTCTTCTATTTCATTAGAAAATTCTGACATGCAGACTGAAACAATCACTTTCAATACCAGCAGTAGACTTCCAGTTAACTCCTTGGTGAGCAGTAGCTTTACTACAGTGATCTAATGAACAACTAGAGTGCTAACATTCTGAATTTATGGCAAATGTGTGACTCATCTGAATGCCTTCTTGATGGAATCAAAGTAAAAAACTGAAAGCATTTCCTACTGAGGAGACTGTAGTAAATGAGGAAATTAGGAAACTTCATAACAAATAAGTCTCCCAAGATGGCCACCAGAGAAAAAAGAGCCCAAATGTAGCACACATATCACCCAGAGGTAGCCCACGTATAGCCCAATGACAGAAGTGTGCAAAACACTTTTTATTTTTTGTTTTTTGCAGTTTTATATAGTGCAGACTGGTCAGGTATTGGAGTGCTTTACATGAGCATTGGTTACATCACACAAGGACAAATTCATGTTGGTTGACCCCTACACTACCCAAACACCACTGCACTACCCTAAACCCTAAAACACTACCCCCAGCACGACCCCTTCACTACCCAAACACAACTGCACTACCCTAAACTCAAAAACACTACCCCCTACACTACCCAAACACCACTGCACTACCCTAAACCCTAAATCTACCCCCTACACTACACAAATACCACTGCACTACCCTAAACCCTAAAACACTAGAACCCAGCACGACCCCCTACAGTACACAAACACCACTGCACTACCCTAAACCCTAAAACACTACCCCCTACACTACACAAACACCATTGCACTACCCTAAACCCTAAAACACTACCCCCAGCATGACCCCCTACACTACACAAACACCACTGCACTACCCTAAACCCTAAAACACTACCCCAGCACGACCCCCTACACTACCCAAACACCACTGCACTACCCTAAACCCTAAAACACTACCCCCAGCACGACTCCCTACACTACACAAACACCACTGGACTACCCTAAACCCTAAAACACTACCCCCAGCACGACTCCCTACACTACCTAAACACCACTGCACTACACTAAACCCTAAATCTACCCCCATCATGACCTCCCACACTACACAAACACCACTTCACTACACTAAACCCTAAAACACTACCCCCAGCACGACCCCCTACACTACCCAAACACCACTGAACTACCCTAAACCCTAAAGCACTAACCCCAGCATGACCCCCTACACTACCCAAACACCACTGCACTACCCTATACCCTAAAACATGACCCCGTACACTACACAAACACATCTGCACTACCCTAAACCCTAAAACACTACCCACAGCATGACCCCCTACACTACACAAACACCACTGCACTAGCCTAAACCCTAAAACACTACCCCTACACTACACAAACACCACTGCCCTACCCTAAACCCTAAAACACAACCCCCAGCATGACCCCCTACACTACACAAACACCACTGCACTACCCTAAACCCCCTACACTATACAAACACCACTGCATTACTCTAAACCCTAAAACACTACCCCAGCACGACCCCCTCACAACACAAACACCACTGCACTACCCTAAACCCTAAATCAACCCCCAGCACGACCCCCTACACTACCCAAACACCACTGCCATACCCTAAACCCTAAAACACTACCCCCAGCATGAACCCCTACACTACCCAAACACCACTGCACTACCCCCTACACTACACAAACACCACTGCACTACCCTAAACCCTAAAACACTACCCCAGCACTACCCCCTACACTACCCAAACACCACTGCACTACCATAAACCCTAAAACACTACCCCCAGCACTACCCCCTACACTACCCAAACACCACTGCACTACCATAAACCCTAAAACACTACCCCCAGCACGACTCCCTACACTACCCAAACACCACTGCACTACCCTAAACTCTAAATCTACCCCCAGCACGACCCCCTACACTACCCAAACACCACTGCACTACCCTAAACCATAAAACACTACCACCAGCATGACCCCCTACACTACCCATACACCACTGCACTACCCTAAAGCCTAAAACACTACCCCCAACATGACCCCCTACACTACTGCACTACCCTAAACCCTAAAACACTACCCCCAGCACGACCCCCTACACTACCCAAACACCACTGCACTACCCTAAACCCTAAAACACTACCCCCAGCACGACCCCCTACACCACCCAAACACCACTGCACTACCCTAAACCCTAGAAAAGAAACCCCCACCCCATGCCCAATCCCCCTTACCTCTCACTCCTCGTGGTTCCTCTCTCCTCGTGGTTCCTGCTTCACGTCGTCTCTGAGGGGCGGTGCACGTCGTTGTGAGGAAACGGAACAGCCTCTGTTTCCTTACAACGACATGGATCGTCTACATGTTTTAGAACGCATGGTCATTTACCATACATACCTTTACAACAAAATTCGTTGTAAAGGCATGCGTGGTAAATGACCATGCGTTCTAAAAAATGCGTAATAATGACTTCGTGATGTACAACGCATGCGTGGTAATGCATGCGTTGTAATGGTATCGCAAAGTAAAAAGTCGTTGTAACGGCTGTTTACCAATCGAAGCTGGCCCCTGTTCTTCAGTGAGACGTTTATTTGATTAATTAGGAGGAAGGAATGTGTTTCTTTACCGAAAAGTGCATTCCCGGCTGTTGTATTGTGAAAGTGTCCGCGTGGCCTGGTTTCACTTCCGGTGAGAGAGTGGAAGAGTCTGTTTGGATCTAAAGGAGTTCTGTTGTTGGACGGGGCCAGCGCGACATGTCATCAGAAAACATAGCTAATGGAAAGCGTCCTCCCTGAAGTGTGGAGCAGTGCCATGAGAGTTCAACGAGTGTGCGTCTCACCGCAGTATGACCGTACCGCGTGACCCATGTGCCACATCCAGGGTACGGGAGGCAGAAGCGGCATCACAGGTCCTCTTGAAGACCGTTGTAGCACTAATTCTACATTTTGGTACTAGGGCATTTTAACTTCGCTGTTCCTGCCAGATACAAAGAGAAGATCCTGTGTTATTCAGTGCCCTCGTTACCTTTTTTGTGGGTTGTGGTGCTTGTCACTTCGCTGCCCCGCCAGTGCACACGACTGGGCACCCCACCTCATGTGCCATCTGCAGGGCCTCTGCCCTTGGATCACTGGTTTCGGTTTCTGGAGTGGCAACATAAACAGTTGCTCCCAAAGGACTAGCCTGAACACTTAGGTGAATATCCCCTGCACCAGCATTCCACGGAAATTCTTTCCTAGCTCTCCCACGTCAACGAGGACGTCATAATAGCACGGCTCCGCTCGCGACACCGTATGACGTCATCGGAGCCATAAGAGAACCTCGTCGGCGTGCTGACGTCAGTTCCACCCATTTTTTCCGTGCCACCGAGGCAAACAGGGGACCGAGACATTTTCACATGTATACATAGTATAATAAATATATATATATTCACTGAAAAAACCATAGGTTTCAGGCACGTTATAGTTAGAAATTAGCATTTAAAAAACCTTAGAAATTCACTGAAAAAACCATAGGTTTCAGGCACGTTATAGTTAGAAATTAGCATTTAAAAACCTTAGAAATTCACTGAAAAAACCATAGGTTTCAGGGGCATTATAGTTAGTTGGACATTTCACTCGTACAAAACCATAGAAATTCCCCCGTTATAGTTAGTTCAGCTAACTATAACTCGCGCGCCCGCAATGCACTGCTGATGACGTCACATATTACATCACTCATGACATGGTCAGTGACATCACTCATGACATCACTGATGACATCTCAAATGACATCACTGATGACATCACTGATGACATCATCCAGTGAATGTGTGTTTTTCTGAAAATTAAATATGTTTTATATATGTATATCTCAAGGTCGATGGAAGAATAAATGGGTATATAAGTGTCTAAATGGATGATTTTGTTTTGTAAAATTGATTGTATAACTGACTAAGTGTATCTTAGTGAATACATGGGTTAGTGAGTAATGTTTAAATATGAAAATATCTGTATCAGTCTCTCACTTTGTGTATAAGTGGCTGCATGGGTTGGTGAGTAGCTACATGAGTGTCTATATGGGTTATTAGTTGGTTTTTGAGTATCAGTATGAGTGTCTGAGTGTCTGTATGGTTCGGTGGGGGTATTACTTAGTGCATAGATGCATGAATGAGTGACTCACTGTTTGTATGTGTTGAAGACAGCATGTGTGCAGGACTGTATAGGTGGATGAGTATGTGTATGGGTGTGATAGTGAGTGAATGACTATCTCAATAGTGTCTTTATGAGTAACTGCATATGTTTTAAACTAGTATATGTGAGTATTGGTGTATATAAGTGAGTATATGTGAGAGTGAGAGACTGGAAGAGTTCCTGTACAAATAAGTAGGTGTTTCTATAAGTGATTGTTTAAGAGAGTAAGTATGTGTAAGTTTCTGTAGAAGTAAGTGTGGTAGTGTGTGTATAACTGTATATGCAAGTAAATGGATGTTTGATACTTTGTTTGCATGTGTGACTATGTGTGTGAGTAACTCTATGGATGAGTGGCGGTGTGTAACAGGATGTATAGGTGTATGAGTACATATGATGAGTGAGTACATGTATGAGTGACTGTATAGGGACTGTTGGTGAATGAGTGGATGTGTGTGTAGATCTTGGAATTACTGAATAGGTGTGTTGTAACTGGTATTGGTATGTCCATTGTTTTGAAAATGTTAGTTTGTATTTTTGAGTGTGTGTATCAAAGGTTATATTAGGGTGAGAGGAGGTCTGCCACTCTATCACAAGGATGATGTCATCGGTGATGTCATCAGTGATGTCATTTGAGATGTCATCAGTGATGTCATGAGTGATGTCACTGACCATGTCATGAGTGATGTAATATGTGACGTCATCAGCAGTGCATTGTGGGTGCGCGAGTTATAGTTAGCTGAACTAACTATAACGGGGAAATTTCTATGGTTTTGTACGAGTGAAATGTCCAACTAACTATAATGCCCCTGAAACCTATGGTTTTTTCAGTGAATTTCTAAGGTTTTTTAAATGCTAATTTCTAACTATAACGTGCCTGAAACCTATGGTTTTTTCAGTGAATATATATATACACATATATATCTAGAGGAACATTATTTTACTTTGTTTGTTTGTGTCTGACTGACTAATGCAGCCCCACCATTTTAGACACATTTTGTTGTCGGATTGGAGTTGGACCAGTATGTAGTGAAGAAGCCTCCCCCCATTTCCCTCAAGGACATTGGAGAGATAAATTTGGGCCTGCCTCCATCCCGTGCCTATTTATCCTTTCTTTATTCCCCTATACAGACTGCCTCACATTATTTTATTTACAAGACTGACCAATGTGTGTTTTGTGAAACAATGGATCCGCAATGTATCACCCTCACTGCGCCTGAATTAGAGCAGGTAAATGGCATGCACTTACCAAAGGTTGATATATATTAAGAGTGATTGTTGTTTGTGAGTGTGTTGAGATGATTCATGTGAAGGCAGGGAGTGAGACTGGGTGTTAATTTTTTAACTATAACTATCAAGCTAGATTATGTTTGTGATGGTTGATTTTCAATGTTGGTGGCCTAACGACGGGTGAGGATTTTTTTCCTGAAGGTGATTTTTTCCTTTCCCTTTGACACTTAGCGAGATTTGTTTGCTGGGTCCACACTGCTTTGTTGTCTGCTTCACACTCCTCAAAGACCTGACCAAAAACAATCTCTTTAGCTAACAAACACAAATCTAGTCTGTACAAAAAAATGACTCAATGTTTTTCTTCTTGTTCATCAACAGCATTGCAGTACAGGTCGACCTATTGCATTTGAGTCGGGACTCAGTTGGTACAGAGTTGCACACATTAGTTACTCGGAGTCAGGAGAATGATGGAAGGACTCCAGGTGTGACTACTTCAACAACTGCCACCAGAAGAAGGAAGTTATCAACGTCACAGAAATCAATGTTTGGTGATGACTCTAAGAGGACTACTCAACTCTGTGGAGTGGTAGTGCGAGAGGTGCGTTGATTTTACTTGCTTTATGAAATGCAATGTTGCTGAGTGTGTGTGCTGGCTGGCTCAAATTTGAAACTATGTGGTGGTTGGGTGGGGGGCCTGTTGCTGTAGGTAACTGGAGACAGACATGTGGTGATCATCACATTATGCACATGCTAAGCAACATATTAATATTATGATGATGATGATCATGACAGTTGCAAATTGATCAGCCCGATAGTACATGCGGCCACTTGTCTTTGATTGTTGGTTTTTGTAATTGCTCTCACATAATTGATCGCTCATCAGTCATAAAATGAATGATTGCAAAAAGTACTATTCTTCTCTATTTCACCGCCTCTGAGTCTTCTTGGGGCACTCTTTATGAAGTTTAACTTCTGTCCTTCTGCTTGATTCTACAATATCATTTTAATTTTACAATCCACAGACCTTCTCTTCTCTGGCACAAAAAGGCAAAAGCACCATAGCACACAAGCTTACATTACTGGAATGCATCAGCCAGGCACCCAAGACTGATGGACAATCCAAAAAGAATGCAGATGCACCTCCCAATTTGGCAATAAAGTATCAGTTTTCTTTTAATAATTTTTTAGAATTGTGTGTGTTGTTCACCTCACTCCTACATAATGTGCATTTACTATTTTTCAAACATAGGTGACAGAACATTTAGACATGTAATAATATAACAGGTCTCTCTGGGTCTGATAGTCTGTTTGGGTTGCACTGCATTTAAGTTAACTCTGTCATAAATATTCCTTTGTTTCCTTTTCCTCCCTCAACCGATTGATGTTGGTTGGCTGCTCATTGCCCAGATGAATAGCCTCTTTGTGCAGTCTATTTCTTTGTCACACCTTTCCCCAAATCCCTTTCCCATCCATTCATCGAACCCCTAACCCTCTTCCCCCGGGCTGTGTGATTTATTGAGTTGTGACTTTATAATTTACACCATTAATTTATCATACACTTGGTGGGGCGGATGTGGTTAAAACAACAGCAATTCAGTGTAGGATCTTCAATTCTACTTCAATTACCGAAACAATAGCCCACACTGGCCCCATTTACTCACCCATGCACAAAAGTGATCGATATTTTCGATATAGAGGAACGTCATTCGCAGCATCATCATTCAGGCATTGTGTTGCGTAAATGCTTATCCTTGTCCCTTTCATGATTCGAGTATTTACTACTTTAGTTTTAATTAAAATACTACCTCACCATTGCTCTGAATAATTTAGTACTGCATGTTATATTTTCAATATCAGGTATTCTTTGTTGCGTATTAATCTGGTCTCAATTGTTTGTAAAGCTATAATATAATAATATATGTAACCCACTAACTCAGTTTTTATTGAAATTTAGTTGCCTGCGATGAATAATTCTTCCGATTAATCCTACAGTTGGAGTTCACCTAGGTAGTAGTGGGACCTCGCTTCTCCTTCACTGTCAGTGCACTAGCCACTACCACCACCATGGCACCTTGGGAAACCATGAAACCCTCACTTCCACTATTCAGGTAAGAGAGATATGGAGCATTGTTGTTGTAGGCAATGGAAAGTGTAAAGTTAGAACCCTCCTCCCACCTCCCATCATTGGTCAATATAGTTGCAGACTGCACAGACTAGGAGAGTAGTAGTAGGACAAGAGTACCACATAACTAATTGTTATACTCTAGCAGCTGATTTAAAAAACAGACTGTTGCTGAGCTAAAAGGCAGCAGTGCAAACTAAAACACCTGAAAAAAGATTTGAAGCATAAATAAAGATATTTATTACCCTAAGTACAACAACAATATTATATAAACCCACCCCTTTAACCCTAAACTGGCCCACACCTCTCCCCAAACAATTCTCCCGTCCCCAACCAATGTAAAAAATGTAAGAAAAAAGTAAAACTAAAATACAAACTGTCCCAGTCCCAACTCCCATACCACCCACAACAAGTCCCACTCACCAAAACAAAGGTTAAAAAAGGGACAGAAGAGGTCCCTAGCAGCAGGCCAGGAGCTTTTAAAGGGGCCTCTACATTTGATTTGCCTGGCTTCCAAGCGGTTGAGCCTGAGCATAATGCGGCCGAAGTTGCGGTCAGAAATTGAGGGGGGGCAGCAGTGATGGAATGCCAGCGGGTGGCTGCCGGTGGACTGCGGCACTGTTGTTGAGAGGCTGGAGGCGCTGGTGGATGGCTTGGGCCCTGGGCAGCGGCCTCCTCCTGGGCCACCAGCTGTCGGTATGCATCACGTATTGCCTCCAGCTTCTGCAGAAGGGCTGCTATATCTTGCCAATTTGGATGACCACTGACAGCAGGAGTAGCTAGAAAATAAAAAGAGAAATTATAAACATTGCTCTGTGCAAAACACTTGTTTAAAATGATGTAGTGGGTGGCACAGTAGCAGTACATTGCTGGTCCCCTAGGGCCATTCAATTTGATGTGATTAGAGTCACAGCCTTTACCCACACATGCCTGACATAAAACTCAATGCAAATGGCAAATGCACTAACTGTCTGAAAGGAATTAAGGCAGAGTTTAAACACATCACACCAGTTTAAAAAAAACTTTATTTTTCTTTCTTTTCAAGGATTTCCTAGTAAAAAAAACTAAACCGACACTTTGTGTGGAAAAATAAAAATCAATTACCTCTGATTAATGAGTAAGGCATTATGCACTATAGAGTACAATTATTAAATTAATGGAGGCATGCTAGCTCAGCTGGTGCCCTAGTCAGATTCGTTAGTAGTCATATTTTGCTACTTTCTGCAGTCTGCAGCTGGGGCAGCTGTAATAGAAAATTATCTTATTCCAATGGCCCTGCTCTTCTCCAAAATGCTTTTCAATCTTAACCTTACTACAAGGCAGGTGAATATTGTTACACGTCACGTATCAATCATGCGGACATCCTGTCTGTTGCAAGTAGACGGTGGGAAAAGCGATGCACTGCGGTACAGGGAAAGGATTAAGGAACATAATATAGATTGTATTTGACACATTCATCACAAACTATCCCATCCGCAAAAGTCAAGGCAGTTGCATAGTCCCACTCTACTCCCTGGCCTCCCCCTCCAGCACACATTAGAATTTATTTTTCCAACAAATACATTTGCTTGGCAGTAAAGAAAGGAAACTTAAATTACTCTACTGCAGGATAAGTTAGAGGGATTAGGCCGGGTAGTAGACATTTTACTGATCATCATCATGTGCACATAGAACAGCCAATACTGCATTGACAAATTGAACCTTGCAGCAGTTAGGTCGTCATGGGTGACACTGGCAAAATGCCATGGGTGGGGAGGGAGGTGATGATTGATGATGGGTGAGATACAAATATCTGCCTCACTTAAAAAACATACTGTGAGTCAATGGAGTAGACAGAAATACCACCCGAACCCTTCGAATCAAAGCTTTGATAATACCATTCTGAGCAGGTGAAGTAGGTGAGCACGCCCCTATCCTGAAAAGCTACCTTTTTTCTTCATCCAAGCAATTATCCATTCATCATTTCATTGTTCTAGTATTCCTCACCCTTGACTTGGATACACACCATTTAAGCTTTACATACATTCTCTCATCAAGTCTTTCGCCATGGAAAACCACCCACCCACATATATCCATCCATCCAAACATTTCTCTCAATGCACCTTTCACCAGCATCCATTTTCCCACCCACGCATTCTTTCACCCATCCTGATTTAACTAATCCTGGGCATAATACTTAGCTACGCTCACGGAGCATGCAAAGTTTGTGCTACTACGCACTACGCAAATTGCACGTAGTAGAGTGAATAACTGTGCTAATTGACGTAGCGTAGCAACAGTAAAATAAACACCTTCAAATGCTTTGATAAAGCAATTTTCTATGCTAAAAAGCATATAACCAATTCATAAAAATGAACTTTGACAATAAAATATCAAGCAATGAGAGAGGTGATGATTTTGGAGTCCCCCTAACCTAGGGGAGGACCAAGCAGATGCCTTGAACACAAAAGCATATCATGTGAACGATTCAATGGTGGTCCCTTCCTCCTAGGACCACCCCAAGCACAGTTATGGCCAAAAATACAATCCCAACCAAGGCCCTGCAAAGCATTATGGGACGAGATTAGCAGTGGGCAGTGAATATTATAGTGTCCAATATCGAAATAATTCTACAAAGAGCTGCAGTTCAACTAGTCGTTACTAGGTGTCCCTCACGAGTCAAATGCAAAAGCATTGAAATTATTAATACATCAAGCTGCAGTTCCACTAGTCGTTACAAGATGTCCCTCACGAGTCAAATGCAAAAGTATTGAAAACCTTTCATGAAGCTTTTGCATTTGACTCGTGAGGGACATCTAGTAATGACTAGTGGAACTGCAGCTCTTTGTAGAATTATTTTGATATTGGAAACTATAATATTCACTGCCCACTGCTAATCTCGTCCCATAATGCTTTGCAGGGCCTTTGGTTGGGATTGTATTTTTGCCAATAACTGTGCTTGGGGTGGTCCTAAGAGGATGGGACCACCACTGAATGGTTCAAAAGATGTGTTTTTGTTTTCAAGGCATCTGCTTGGTTTTCCCCTAGGTTAGGGAGGATCCTAAAATCATCACCTCTCTCACTGCTTGTTAATTTATCGTTTTCACTTTTGTGTAGTAACAATTTGCATTTTTAGCATATAAAGACAGAGATATTTATTATATCTTAACTTGCACTGTACAAGGTGCTTTTGGCAATTATTGTACAGTACAGTCAAGCACACAGCTATGCACTACGCAATGTGCATAGCTACATGTAGTTAAAAATGTACTTCACGTAGCTACGTGAAGTGCTACTACGCAAACTACGCCCAGGCTTAGATTTAACCCACCCGAGCATTCCTTTCACCCACCCAGGCAGGCATCCTTTTACCCATAACCTTTCACCCACCCAGGCAGGCATACTTTCACAGCGTATATCCTTTCATCCATCCTTCACCCACCCATGCATCGTATCACCCACCTTTATGCATCCTTTCACCCACGCATCATTTCACTCATTACATTCCACCCATCCTTTCACCTTCCATCGCTTTTCCCTTTTCTATCAACCAATTGTTGTTAAACTTCATTATCAACCTTTGTCTGCTGAGTTCCAGTTAGAAGAGGCCATTAACTACTCAAATCTCACTGTATCTGCTAAAGTGGGGTGTTCATGAGTCAACACCCTTGCAGTGAGTATATATTACTAATTGTCAATCAGCAAGTAATGTGACTTACCAGCGCCTGTCCTTGCCGCCGCTGGGACCACCCCGTTCATCTGCCACTGCTGCATCCGCTCCACTGGAGCCCTTGCTGCCGGCTGCGGCACTGGTGTTCCGTGCGGCTAGAAAAAACATTACATATTTGATTTTAGATGCCACATATGCCTCCCCCATTATTTTCTTTTAGAAAAATACAACCACAATATATCATTACAGTTCGGTTACAGTATCTTCTTCAAAATATCACGTAGGGCATTTTGTTGTTTGGCAGTGTTTGAAAAGCCAGACAGTCAAGCAAACCAAAAATCTTTTATAATGGAGGGGCAGAACTATGATGAATCTGAGTCAATGAAGTGCAATGAAGAGGTGAAATAATTGATCAACGAAGGACATCTGGTCTTGGTTGGAAAATGCAATGGGCCGTCCTCATACTTCAAGCCATGCTGCACTGTCATCAACTGGTGGTATACTATGATAATAATACATACACAACATTGGGGGGTCTACCATGACCATGGCTACTCATTTTACTGTTTGAGCATGAGCAAAAAAAAGAAAGCCTTCTCAACAAACATGCGTACAATACCTTACTTGGGCATGCAATCTTCATAGTAGAGTAGTAGTACTTGACCTAAAATGGGTTCCCTGAGTCTTTCAGTACCACCAGTCCACAAGATATAGAAGGAGAGAGGGAAAGCTTACTGACAAAGAAGAAGAAAGGAAGCTACACAACAGACAGACTAGCACAGACAGCTTGATGTCAAGTACAGTAACTTGAAATATAGAAAATAAGTAAATAGGACAATGCAGGGATAAGAATAATTTAGGAAACAAACAATTACAATGAAGAGGAGTTGGAAAAAAATTAGGAGACAGGCACAGCAAAAAGGAAAAATTATTTGAAATGTGGAGCGGTGAATATTAGGTAAATAATAATATTAACAACAGGAGGACTTACTGGGGTCAGCAGAGCCATCTGCCGAGGCACTTGTGGAGGCAGTGGCTCCTCCAGCTCCCTCGCCCGCCTCGTTGGATCCTCCAGGCCCATCCCTTTTCTTGCCCCTGGTTGCTAATGTAAGAAATAAATAAAATAAGATTAGTGGTACAGTTAATAATAATCTCCTGGGGTGGCTGCCAAACCGCCCACCTATGCAGCAGACTGGGCACATTCCTGAACCGCGTCAGGTCTACTGATTACTATGGATCCCTAACCAGGGGAGGGAGCTGACCTCCAGGACCTGCCCTGATTGGAATCCAGTCGCAGTGATACGGTGAGCAGTGACAAGGTGGTGGTCGAGTTATCCCTCCCTGACAGTGGGTCCTGAGTGCAGAGGAACTATCAGGTGGTAGGCCCCAGCCTGTTGCACTCACACCTCAGAAGCAGGAAGCCTGGCAGGGGAGAAACGTACCTACAGCATGATCCTGGCTCAAGTGACTGAGACCTATACAACCGATTGGGCCACGGAGGGGGTCGGGAGTGATGGGAGCTACCTAAGAAAATTCCTTAGTTGCGGGAAGCATTATGTTCTAAATATTCACTTGTGGCACTTCACTACTCACCTTGAAATATAGGAACCATTCAATTTTGCTCACATTCACAAACACTCTTGTGATTATCTTGTCACTTACGTTTCTGTATCATGTTTAGGGTTTCCACGCATAAGGTGTTTTGCACGAGTACCACACATGGAGGATCTCTCCAGTATGCATTGACAACACAGTCTTTGTGTTCATATTACCCATTGTATCATTCCCAGCCCTGAAGAAGTCGCGGGACTATCTCCCAGTGTGACGAAACACGTGTTGGCTGGTTGCTTTTCGGTGTAGTAAAGAATAAAGACAAACAGGCACATGCATCAATGTAGGCATTTGTGATTCCTTAATTGCGATTATTAAGGAATCGCAATTAAGGAATTGTAAAAGCCTATGCATGAAGGAATCGCCATAAAATTAGCGATTCCCAAACATTCCTTAATTGTGACTCGCAAATTGAGAGTCGCAATTAAGGAATGCCTTCCCATTCATTCCTATGGGCCTACAGGCCCATAGGAATGAATGGGAGATTACATGCGCAATTTGCGAGTACCAACAGGTACTCGCAAATTGCGCTTATCTGTCAAGGGTGCAACGGTGTCAAAAGGACACCCTGTTGCACCCTGAAAGTGCTCTGTGCACACATGTTGCGCACACACATGCCCCAAGGGCATGTGTGTGTGTAACCTACAACTCTGAAAAATGCACTTTAGTGCATTTTTCAAAGTTTTGCAAATTACCATCAAGTCCAACTTGATGGTAATTTGCGCCCCTAGTAGCGAAATCGCTATTCTAAAGTGGTTCTTGCATTGCATTTAAGGAATCGCAAATTGCGATTCCTTAAATGCTATCACAATTTGAGAAATCGCAATTAATTGCGAATTCTCAAATTGCGAGTGCCTTGAACCTTGATGCATCGCAAATGCCCTTTTGCGGCCGCAAACGGCCGATTTTTGCGAATCGCAAAGTTTGCGCTCGCAAAAATGGTTGATGCATGTGCCTGAAAGAACTTACTCATTTTGCACTTCGATGACATTTCTTCAAGTGCACATAATTGAATGAACTTTCATCATATATTCGCAAAACGTGTGCCCAGGACTTTGGTTTGTTTCCTTATCGGATCACGCCAGATCTCCCTTACCCTACACTTACCCCTTCACTTCCCACGAACACTTACATGGAGATTAAATCCCAAGCTGCTGGCCTACGAGCCCACTATTAAAGAAATCCAGGAGGTTCTTGGGTCCTTTCTTAAAGCTAAAAATGTCCCTCACACTCCTATAGCATTGCTTTGGGACACACTTAAAGCTGTGGTCCAGGGGGCTATCATAGCGATAACAGCTAAACTACACAGAGACAGACAGGAGAAATGCGCCACCTTAGAGGGACTGGTAAAGACATTGAAGGAGTCACACAGACAGACAGGCTCACATAGAACTGGAGGTAGCATACCCTGGCTAGGAAGCAGCTTAAGGCATTGGACATAGATGTTGCGGAACATGCATTACTCCGCTCAAAGCAAAAATACTACGCTGGGGCAACAGGGCGGGTTGCCTTCTTCCCATCGTCTACACACCCAGATGGAACACCAGAGGGTCTCAGAGATAATAGATACCTTAGGTGATGGAGTTCGCTATGATGTGGGGATTGAAGTGGAATTCTAACATTTTTCCACTGATCAATACACTGCAAATACGTTGGTCCCTGGTGATGCAGCAACTTATGTTGCGCAGGCTCCTTTGACTAAGTTACTAGAGAGAGACTTCCAATCCCTAGGCCAAGATTTTACAGTGGAAGACGTTTTGAGGGCAATAGGAAGATTACACCTGGACAAAGCTCCAGGTCCAGACGGCTTCACAGCAAACTTTTATAAGGCATTTGCCCCTCAATTAGCCCCATATCAACTAGGTTGTATAACCAGTAGGGGGCTCCCTTTGAAGATTTGCTGGAGAAGGCCCTGGCAGTGATGTCAGCAAGGATTGGAGCTGAGACCCCCAGAGAAGATGCATCAAGTGACTCCTGGGTGATGCCAATTTAAAATGTCCCAGCAGGCTGGGCAGGAAGGTTGAGATATCGGCGGAGAGGTGATGTGGCACACCAGGATAGGCCAGAAGTGCGTGACTGCTGGATCCTCTCCCACCCCCACTTAAAAGGTCTTGCGCAGGGGGGATAGCTCTCTCTTGGATGTGCTTTTCTGCTGGACACTGGATCTGGAGGCAGCCGCCATGTACAATTAGAAGGAAGAAACCCCTGATGGCCATCTGGACTAAGGAATCTGCCTTCAATTGACCCAAGGACCAGTTGGGTTCTCCCCAACACCAGGAAATCTGGTCCCCTTGACCCCCCTGAGGACTAGTTATGGAAAAGACTTGGCTTCTGCACCAAGGAAGAGGTGTTGTGTAGTTCCTATAAACCTATATAGGATCTGCGCGTTTAGACAACATACACTGTGGAACTGGTGTCCAAACTGATTCCAGACACCCCCACTGGGTATGTTAGCCTGTATACCATCTAGCTCACAGTGCCACTGTAAACTCCTCTTACCAAGGAGAGAACTGTTCTTGGCAACTATCGAACATGACAACTCTGTCCCATCAGGGATCGTGGAAATAGTGTACTACTTTTCGCTCAGTCACTCGTGCTCACTTTGTCTCAGAGAGATACACAGAATAAACGGTGGGGGCGTTTTCCAATAAGTATTTATTGAACCAGCGTCATTCTAGTGTAAAATAAGTGTGCTGAAACAACCATTAGACAGAAACAGATATAAATGATTAAAAGCACCAACAGAGTAAAAGGATAGTATATTTCTACCATAGTTCTAAAACCATGAATACAGGCAAGTATATAAAATTCATGACAGTAATGAAAGCGTACTCCTACGATGCAACCCTAACTAGATGTACCTAAGTGTACCTAGCATGTATGTAGGTGTAGAGCAAAGAATCCCTCTAGGATAAAGTCAACCCCATTACCTGAAGTGAGAGACTGTGGGACCCCGTCTTGGTCTCGAGATGGACACCCTGCAAGGGATGTCAGATCACTGCGAGCTGGAGTGTCTGCGTGCAGGAACCTCATCGTCTCGTGTCAGTGTGTCAGCATGGAAGTCCTTTTTCTCCTCTGCCTTCCCCAGCAAGATATGGTGTTTATATACCCGAAGTGGTACACTCAGTTGTTCTACCTTCCTGTGTCATGTCGGATTTAGGATGACGGAAGGAATGACCCTTATACATAGTTATTATACAGGAGATGGTAGTCCTGCTGAGTTTCCAAGAATCCTCATGCATAATGAATGAGGCTAGTTTTCAGGTAAAACCCCACGTCCTGTAAGCAGTGCCGTAACTAGGTAAAAGGTCAGTCCCAAGAACCGTTGTGTAGTGTAATGGCAGGGGAAGATATAGGTGAAAGGTTAGGTTGCTACCTGTGCCTATATTGGGGTACCTATATGAAACATAACAGAGGGAGGCCCAGAGGAACACAAGGAGAAAAGCAGTCGTAGGGAGCCAGAAGAACCAGCTCTTTGAGGACTGTATCACTTTAGAGGTAAACGGGGTTGTTGCGACTGGCTAGAGCTCAGCACTAACAGTAAAATAAGCACAAGATCATCACAATCCGCCTAACGGAGCCCAAGATATGGCATTTCCAAGTTTGATGACCTTTTCCTAAGTTGGGTGGGACTGGAAAAGACTAAAAACTCCCTAGGATTTCTCCATTGATTTCAAGCACTCCCTAGGCAGGAGCTTTTACTCTACAGCTAGGAGATTTGCACCCTCTAGGGGTTAAGTCAATGGCTACAGATATTGTTGCCTGAAGCTGGTTGAAAAAGAGTATGTGTTGCACAACACCATCTAGTGGCAATGTCTATGCTTGCAACTGTTGTTATCAAAATGTGATGTTTTCTAGGGGCCATGCTTATAATTTTGTTTCCATATTGGCAGGTTATTATAAGCACACTAACCAGTAAGACATGCATATACATTTTTCTTGTAAATGCTATATTGAAATAATTATGTTGACAGCCACCCAGTGATCAAAGCCCATATGCTTTATTGCCAGTATTAAGTGCTCTCATTCATAGTTACATCCAATTAATGCATTGCAATACAAGATAATGTTTTGACATGTGGGTTGTTGAACTAGACCCCCCTTTTTAGAGGGTCACAAGTGATTACGCAATGTCATCAGCCTCGTGTATATTTGTATATTACTTTGTAGTGTGTGTGTAATAAGTGCATGTTTCCTTTTTCAAAAGAAAAAGCTCAGACTGGGCAATCATTTATTGAGTGTTGAGGTAGTAGAGGACCCATACATCTAAGTCAGTCAAGGCCCTCAGCGAGTCAGTCCACGTTTACCAACTTATTTGATTGTCCCGTTCATCTTTTGGGCTTAGCAGCATACGATTTTACATCTGATAACAAGCCTACTCACAATATTACCAATATTACGTCTATGTACTTATTAGGCAGCCCCCAGTCCCTACCCTTTGAACTTACAAATTCTAGCCAGACGCAAGGAAGTAGCGGTAATAACTACTTGGAGCTTATTTCCTGGAATATAGCAGGTCTTAGGCGAAAAATATCTCTTCCAGAATGGAACACTTTTATGGACCAACATGATATCTGCCTTTTGCAAGAAACGTGGTTGGTTGATCCTGGCCACAAGCAAGGTTATCTTAACTTTTTTGTTCCTGCTATTCCCAGTCCGAGGGGCAGGGCAGCAGGGGGTCTGTTAATCTGCACTAGGAACTCCTTTAATTGTACGATATGCCAATTTAAGATCAATTCCCCCGATATATTGGGTATCCAGTTAACCACTAGCAATCGCCTAAAGATAATCATTCTTAACATCTATGCGAGGGGGGGCAGTAAGGGCTCAGTGTCAAAAACCCTTCAAGTTCTTAACCACATTCTTGATTTACTCCCCCAAAATTATCATCTCATTATAGGGGGAGACTTTAATAAATCTTTTGAGCCACTGGCTGACCAAGACAAGCTTACATTGGAGGAAGAGGATGCAGCCTGGGCTGTTCCACTCCTCGATATACCCCCCTTTGCACCTGGGCTTGCTCTGCTGTTTGCTTAAAAGCACTAACTACCGAGTATGGCTTGAGAGCACTCAATGGTCGTGTTAAATCTGATATTCAAGGTGTCCATATTATAATAAACCATTGCATACAAGTCGTATAGATTATATCTTGGTTGACTTGAGGTTGTGGCCAATAGTCATCTACATGGTAGTCACAGAAAGAATAGACAGTGACCAGAATTCTCTATCTGCAATTTTCATGTCTTTCTGTGAATCTATTAACCTAGATCATGCTCCAACCACTTACACTAGAGAGGACATCCCCACAGGTGATAAACGCCATTTGAAATGGCCCCAAATTGCTGCTTCTCCTCGAATTCTGGCTGTGATACAAAATGCCTTTTATGCAGCTCACGAGCAGATTTAAGAAGCTTGTGAAAGCACGCACAAACTATTGACTACGACCCACGAGGCTTTTTTCAAGCAAATTTTATCGCTTTTTATAATCCCTAATGCATCACTGAGGAAGCAGAAATGGAAAAGGCAGCACTCGTGGTATAACAATGAATGTCGTGCCATAAGTCGTCCATTAGTAAAAATTAAAGATTTGACACAGATACCTGTTTTAAGGAAAACATGCAAAAAGGCTATCTTGCATGCTAAAAAAGAATGGAATGAGCAAAGGTGGAGGGCCCTGTTGGATTCATCCTCCATTTGTGATGCGTCCAAGTTCTGGTCCTTGGTGGCTCAGGATCGTTCAAGAGCCACACAGAACTTGGATAATAATTTGGCTGCCTCTGATTGGGTAAATTACTTTGGCAGTTTATATGCTGTTGATTCTGTGGACCCCGTAACATCAACAGTTTTTATACCAACCCAGACAACATCCAGCAACATGCCGATGTTTGAAACTGCAGACATCATTCAGGCCCTGAATTCCTTTTCATGCGGGCGTGCAGCTGGCCTGGATGGCATCCCTGCCAATATTTTTTAATTAACATAGAGCCCTGGTCCCAGTATATTTTAGCCTTGACCAATGCAATTGAAGCAGGAGCCCCCATTCCTGATTTATTGAAAGGTGCCTTAGTCTAACCCATATTCCAAAAAGGCGACTGTTCCTTACCCTCTTACAGCTAACCTCTATATTGCCCCATTTGATTTCAGTTCTACTTTCTTTTTTTGATTCGGAGTTTTATATAGTGCGACTTTGACCTGAAGGTATCGGGTATAAGAGCGCTTTACATTAGCACCAGTTGCGTTACACAAGGACACATTCATTATAATTATTTTTTTTTTGTTAGGCACAGGAGATTAAGTGATTTGCTCAGAATCACAGGATGTTGAGCGTCATTGCCGAGAGTCAAACCCAGTTCCCCAGATTTGAGGTCGACCGCCCTAGCCCTTAGACCACTTTGCTCTCACAACCCTTTTAGCACTGTGTTTCTCCTAAAGACATGGGAATTATTTTATCTGTAGAATGAGAGAATGAGCCAGGACAATGTCGATAGGAGCACGTTCAAACCCACCCTGAAGTGGTACCACTAAATGATCCGGACAACCAAATGCACCACTCTGGTGGACCGCATCGATGCCAGCACTAACAGAAGTAAAGAAATCTTCACCATTGTGAAAGATTTCACCTCACCATCAGTGTTAGAAATGGGATTTTTGGTAGGCTAGGGCATGTGCCAAAGCCAGGCAGAAACCACCACTCTAGTCAGGATAAGGGAGTTACACTCCTAAAATAACCCCTGCTCACCCCTTGGTAGCTTGGCACGAGCAGTCAGGCTTATCTTAGAGGCAGTGTGTAAAGCATTTGCACATAACCAACAGTAATATAATGTAAGCACTACAAAAGGACACCACACCAGTTTAGAAAAATAACCAATATTTTTATATACTCAAGATGAGACCAAATACGATAAAAATCCACAATACAGTACTTTAAAAGTGATTATGTTGCAAGATAACTTCTTCTTTGCAGGAATAGTTCAAAAACAAAGTTCGTACGAATCGGTAGCTCCGTCCGAGTCTACCGCGATGCTGAAAACCACAGAGTCTAACAGTTCCAGCCGACCGCGTCGATACGGGCCAGCAGAGTCGTGAACAGACTCGTCACAGTACCTTTTCTTGTTGTGGCGGGCACGGAGTGTGCGAGCCGGTCGGCGTACGTCGTGGTTGCGGTGCAAGATGGAAGCGGTGCAGGGCGCGGCGTCCTCTCGATGCGGTGCAGGCAGCGGCTCGGTGACAATCGTGCAGACGGAGTCGGTGAGTCCAAGGTGTGCGGGGCAGGGTGAGACGGTGCTCGATGCGGTGCTGGCAGGTTGCGATGCAGGCGACCAAGCTGGAGTGCGGGAGCTGGCGTCGGACAGCGGTGCGAGTCGGAGCGGTGCGTCGCAAAGCGTGCGAGCGGTGCCCCAACTGCGATGCGGTTCCGATTGTTGAGCCAGTTGCAGCGACAGCGTCGGTATGGTCCGGCTGGCACAGTGAAGCGATGCGAACTGCGGTGCCCACAGGTCACGGTGCAAGCAGCGGCTCGGTGGCGATGGCGTCGGACGTCGTCGTCGGTGAGACCAGAGTTGCAGTGCGAGATGCGGACGGTGCGGTCTGCGGTGCAAACAGGACACCGGGCCAGCAATGGAGTCGGTTGACGGAGTCGGTTGCGGTTCCCTCTCCTCTGTGGCAACTGAAACAGCGGTTCCAGAAGCGGTACCCAGAGGGTGGTGAAGTCTTTGCAGTCCCTGAGACTTCTTAACAGGAGGCCAGCTCGGTTTCAGGCCCTTGGACATTCTCAGCACAAGTAGTAGAAAGTTCAGTCCAGTCCTTTCACTGCCCAAGTCAGAAGCAGCAGCTGCAGGCCAACCCAACAAAGCAACAACACAGCAAAGGGGCAGTACTCCTCCTGGCAGCTCTTCCAGCTCTTCGTCTTGGCAGGTTCCTTGATTCCAGCGAGATCTAATCTTCTGGGGTTTGGGTCCCCCTTTTTATCCTCAATTTCTCTTTGTCCTCTGAAGGCAGAGAGGCCTTTGCCTAGTCCAAACCAGTTCTGGTCAGTCCTGGAGCACTTTGTTGACAAGTCTCCTTCTTTCCTTTCACAGTGCAGGCCAGGGACATCAGACGCACCACAGGAGGTGGAGCCAGCATTGTGGAGGGAAGGCCCAGCCCTATTCAGGTCCCAGGTGCATCTCCTCCCACCCATCTACATGTAGATCTTGCTATTCAGCCCTGTGCTGACTCACCCTGTCTCCTGGCATCCCCCAGCCCCTGTCACTCACACTCCAGACAAGGAATACACAACCTAGCAGAGGCAGGCTTGGATGGTTAGACAAGAAAATACCCACTTTCTAAAAGTGGTATTTTCAAACACAGAATGTTAAAACCAACTTCACTAAAAGATGCATTTTATCATTCTGAGTCCAGGCATACTAAACTCGAATTTCTACCATGTTCCCTGGGTCAGTTGGGATTATAAGCTGTAATAATCAGAACTGCCCATTCTGGCCTATGGGGAACAGGTAGACTTGCAATAGTGAAAAACGAAATAGGCTGTAATTCACTATCAGGACATGCCACACACTCCAGGGCATGTCCTACCTTTCACATACAATGCACCCTGCCCACAGGGGTACCTTGGGCCTACCTTAGGGGTGACTAACATGTAGAAAAGGAAAGGTTTAGGGACTTGAAAGTGTGTGCACTTGCCAAGTCGACACGGCAGCCCCAGGCTGCGCACAGGCTCTGCAATGGCAGGCCAGAGTTACTCTTTACGGGCTGTTTGCGTGGGTGGCACAATCCAGTGCTGCAGCCCACCAACAGCATTTGATCTATCGGCCCTGGCACTCTCAGTGCACTTTACTAGGGACTGACACATAGATCAAATAGGCCAATCATGGAAATACCAATCCATAACACATTTTGTACAGGAGCACTTGCACTTTCCCACTGGACAGCAGTGAGGAAAGTGCGCAGAATCATTACGCCAGCAAAAACAGAGTAAAAAACCAGGAGGTCAGAAAGCAAAAAGTCAGGGGAAACACGCCAAAAGATGCCAAGTCTAACAATCAGCATTCTCGAACTCGAACACTCCCGCTCAGGACCTCTGCAACAATCTCTCTCAATTCTTCTGCAACAAAATCTCTGCCATTTACAGCAACTTCAGCCCGCAACCAGACCCGACAGACCTCGCCAAATGCCTCCCGATCTTATCCAAAGAACAAATGCTCACCACAAGGCCTGTCATCACCCCAGAAGAAATTGCTGCCACCACAAAGCCCATTCACTCAGGAGTGCCATCGAACCCCTACCCCTCCACACCTACTGCAGAGGACTGCAACCCATCAGTGCCATGCTCACACCCATTGTGAATGCCGCCACCTCTTTTGCAACCTTCCCAGATGCTTGGAAACAAACAACTGTCCTACGATTGCTGAATAAGTCTTCTATGGACCCTTCAATACTCGCTAACTATAGACTGATCTCCTTGCTAACATTCCCGGAAAGGTCTTAGAGAAAATCATTAACAGACACCTCACAGAATACCTCAATGACCACCATCTCTTCAACAACATTTAATCTGGTTTCAGACACAACTGCAGCACAGAAACTGCCCTCATCGCTGCCACTGATGACATCTGTATGACTCTGGGAAGAGGAGACACGGCGGCCCTCATCCTCCTGGACCTCCCTTCACCATTTGACACAGTCTCCCACCCCATCCTCATCCAATGACTACATGACATTTGAATCCAAGTACCCGCACACCGATGGATCTGCTCCTTCCTGACCGGAAAAACCCAGCAATAAGTCTGGCACCGTACACCTCAGACACCCACGACCTAATCTGCATAGTTCAGACAGCGATCCTCCCTGAGACCGACCCTCTTCAACGTATACATACACTCTCTAGCCAGCATCATCCGCTCTCATGATGTCAACACACTCTTCTATTCTGATGACATGCAACTCATTCTCTCCCTAATGGACAAGACCCCCAGTGTCCAGATCAAGTTCAATGCCTGCATGACTGAAATTGGCCACTGGATGAAGACCCACTGTCTAAATCTGAACACCGACAATACCATTGTCATGATTTCTGGTAAGAGCACATCACTGTGGGACTGCAGCTGATGGCCAACAGAGCTAGGACCGACACCCATCCCCACCACCCACACAAGAACCTCAAGAACAAAATCCAACGCAGCCTCATCAGGACCGCCCAAGTCATGGCTGTCCATACCCTTAAGATGCTGAGGAAGATTTTCAAATGGCTACCAATCAGCCCCTGGAAAACCATTACGCATACCATAATCACAAGCAAGCTGCACTATGGGAATACCCTCTATGCCGAAATCAACAAAAAACTCACCAGAAGGCTTCAAACCATTCAAATCTCAGAGGGCAAATCACTCTCAGCTTCGCACGCCACACTCACATCACACCATACCTGAATGAGCTCCGTATTCACAAACGAGCACAATTCAAAATCCTCACCCACACTTTAAAGGCACTACATAACACAGGCCTAACATACCTGAATAATGGCATCTGCTTTCGCAAACCTTCCAGACTACTTCGCTCATTTGAATTCCTACCTGCATAAACCGCACACGTATGTAAAGTCAGATCCGGCAGTCCAGCCTTCCACTAGCAAGGAACAACCTGCCGCTACACATAAGAGCCTCCTTCTCACTTCCTGAAATCTGCAAGAAGTTGAAGACCTGGCTGTTCGAGTAGTCCCACTAGGCCCTAGTGTGCCTAGACTCACACCTGCTCAGCGCCAGGACACCCTCCCAGGTGAAAGTGCAATCTACAAATCTGCATAACATAACATCACATATCAGCGCCACAACTAAAAAATACAGCCGCACATGCATGTAAAGTGTTTTTTGTGTAGTACAAGCATTACTATTCATTTTTCCCAGTATGTCCTGTACACAAAATACTTTTCAGCACATTCATTCCTGGTTATTCTCACCTGAAATACTATTTTGCCCCTGATCTACCTGTTTTCACCATTTTTCAAGCGGATACGCACACAGTCATTAGATTGTTGTGCTTTGTTTCTTTCCTGGAAACATTCTCATGAAAATTAAATAAGCTTCTGTACATTATTGTAATCACACACCTATCCTATAGAGACATATACTTCTTTTAGAAAGTTAGCTTACATTTCTTGTCTGCATTTGGAAACTGTAACATTTCCATGAATATTTAACGAACTAATGAAAAGCATACATGAATTGGTGCTGAATAAAATAAACATGAAATGACATGCAGCACATTTAATCCAATGGCTACTTTAATATGCGATTTGAACAAGAGTTATCCATTGTTAGTAGTCCTAGAATGTTCTCTTTATTAATTCAGACCAAGGTTGAGTGTCCAGATAATTCATTCATGTTTTAAAGTGTGCCAATCATAACTCTCAACAGAGGGAATGTTTGATCCTAAGATAGTAAAATAATCATGCCTGGGCTGTGGTATAATAAACAGTAGATGTGTGGTGTACTTTTTTATATGAATCCTACAACCTTCACCTAATTGGATGTTTCAGGACTGCAACATACCCTAGAATACTCAGAATGATTTGGCAGTTAAATTGGCTTGGCTTTCTCCCGCCAAACTCTCAGTGCCCTGGCCTGTTTAGAGGTGGTGAAACTGCCGGTTCTGTCATCACCAAGCTGCAGTCATGGTAGTCCTTCCCTATTTAAAGCAAGGCCATCACACCAAACAATGGGCCTTTTAACAGCAGAGAGAAAGCTTTCTGTATTTCAGGATCACTGATTGTTTTTGTTTTTTCTAAAACAAACTCTGGCTTTGCAAATTTTGGGAGAAACCAAAATTATCAAACAGATGCCTGCTTCATTCTGCTCTGAAGGCAGAGCATCTTCCGCTAAGGAAAATCCACTGTAAGCATACAGTTCCCTGCCAGGTAAACAGACATGTCTACGTAAGGTGGGCCTTCCTGCAGTAGACGGGTGGAGGTTAATATCTGCGCCAATTCGGTGAGCCGACAGGCCACCCACCACAGACTAGATCAGCCTTTTGAGGTTTCTTCTGTGCAGGTGATGTTAGCAGACAGGGCCTAATATCTATCAAATCAGTCACAAAGAGCCACCCATCTACCAACTTCAGAATAAGTACACATCTTGCAGGTATCTGTTTTCCATAAAACGATCATGCTAGCTGTCGCGTCCACCCCAGCTCTGGAACATGCAAACAACCATGCCACACACAGAGCTCTGTAATACATGTCTTTATTCTGCTGCATGCAACCATTAACAGAATGCACTATGTCATAAACTTTATTCACCACACCTAGACACACCCAGATACCTCCC
Organism: Calotriton arnoldi; assembly: GCA_963921515.1. Lineage (NCBI taxonomy): Eukaryota > Metazoa > Chordata > Amphibia > Caudata > Salamandridae > Calotriton > Calotriton arnoldi. The sequence goes on from CAWUFW010005032.1 coordinate 1,335,843, forward strand.
AACCGATTACATACATTTTTAAAGAGTCCAGCTAGGACCACAAGGGTCCTGCTGCACATGATCACATGACACTAAGGGGCATATTTACTAGAGAAGTGGTGGAGCATGGCGTTAGCCTCCTTGGCTTAAAGCCACGCTCCGCCACTTCTGAAATGCAGGGCTGCACCATATTTACAATAATATGGTGTAGCCCTGCATTTTCCACTGCACCATAGTGCAAGGGTGTCTGCGTTGGGGGGAAGATTGTTTATGTGCAGGAAGGTGTCCCTTCCTGCACATAAACAATCTTTAAAAGGCGCTTTGAAATTTCTATGTGTGCTGCTTAACGCAGCACACATAGAAGTTGCAAAATGTCATTTTTTTAATTGATTGATTATCTGCACGAAGGGACACCTTCCTGCACATAAACAATCAAAGGCCTTTTGCTGTTTCAATGTCTGCTGCACAACGCAGCACACATGGAAACAGCGAAAACGAGGAGAAATTAAACATTTCTCCTCGTTGCGCTTTTTTAAGACCAGGTTTTTCTCAAGGAAAGAGAGAGGGACCCAAACACCAAAGGAGAAGGGTACCAAAAAGACTTTTAGTCAGAAAAAAAACCCTTTGGGTAGATATGTAAACATAAATCCACACTCGCAATCAGAACCTTGTGTCACCAATATGTAGACAACGCACAGAGGGATAAGGAAACCAAGCAACAAACACAATTCTAAATAATCAGTACCAATTTAATTTATATATGTTATAATATACACAGTTTGCTCTTAATTGAATGTACATTGGAAATTCATCATAAAATACAATTTAAAACAGCCATATGGAAACCAATATGGTCATTACAATTTAAAAACCTACACACAAAATGATAATATTTTATAGCAACAATAGTAAAAATAGTAAAATTGGGAGAACAAGCAGGAAAATGTTTCCTAATCACAGAAAGAACTACTAAATCTTGCACAGACCAATTGTTATATTTCAAGAGAATTATTAGTCTTTATTAGTCTTTTCTAAATAACAGTTGTCCACATAGATTTACAGTAGACTTTCCTTTATCAGTGCATCGACGCGTTTCGGTGGGCACTATATTTTGACCATCACCTTCTTCAGGATCGAGTTGTACAAGGTGAAGGAGTTGCACTGTCATCGCAAATGTAGACTCAGATGCTTGACTTGGGCACTAAGGTGGACTTGTCTTACTCATGATGTCTGGAGCCCACGAACATCGAGGCAGATGCTTAAATGGGACAAGTCTCTCATAATAGACTTTTCAGGATGTTGAGTGGTCATCATATGTCCTTTACGTGTCACGACTCTCAATGGATCAGCATTAAACAGAGTATCAGTCTTGCGTTTCCATTTTTGTTTGACTAGGATCCGATCTCCTTCTTCAAAAACCATGTCCCTAGTGCATCTGCGCTTATCTGCATAGGCCTTCATCTTTCTTTTGTGAGAAGAGGCCGTGACACAAATCTCATCAGTGTCTAGTACTTGGCTCGTGGTCTATTGTGGTAGCTTTGTCCCAATAGCTCTTCCGAATAGCAAGGTGGCAGGGCTTTCACCTGTTGTAGAACAGGGAGTTGACAGATATTCATGAAGGGCTGGAAGTATAGCTGGCTTGAGATCAATTCCTTTCTGCGCAGCGCACTGAACCACTTTTTTCAGGGTGCCCATAAATTGTTCAACAATGCCATCTGTCTGTGGCCAGGGAGGTGTGCTTTTCTGGTGCTTGACATTCAAGTGACGAGAAAAATATATACTCTTCGCTATTGAAGGGTGGATAGTTGTCAGATTTGAGAATGGATTGAACACTCCACCCTGCGAAAATATCATCTAGCCTCTTGATGACTTTGTCATGGGTGGTCGATGATAGATCTTCCACTTAGGAAAACGTGAGTGCTCATCAATAACTACCATGAAATGATGACCATTGTTTAAAGGTCCAAAGAAATCAACTGCAACTTTCTCCCACCTTATTTTGGAAGGTCGGACATATTTTGACGATGCTGTGTTGTCTTGGGAGATAAGCAGTTACACAGGTGACATACTTTCAGTTCCTTCTCGGCTTGTTCATCAAGGTGAGGATGCCACACCTGGTCTCTGAGATCTCTCTTGGCTACAATGCTACAATGTCCTTCCTGTGCCACTTCAATGTCATGCTGTCTCAAGCTCTCAGGTTTGACAATTCTCAAACCTCTGAGTACGATACCTTCTTGAGTAACAGAAAGTTCTTCCTGCACATTTTTGAATTTTTGATATTCAACGTCATCTTTGAGAAGTCAAGTATGCTTTCTCCCTGATTGCGTTGCAATTATATCCTTAAGTGTGAGCTTGTCTATGTCTGTGTTAGTATTACAAATGATCTGCTCAATGGATAGAGCTGCAAGGGTGCTGGACTTTAATATGAAATTGATATATGCTTCAGCCACTTTAGACGCTGCACTGTGACGCTGTAACAGCATTTGTAAGAAGTAATCTGCTGGGTTTTGATCCTTCCCGGCTTATGCATAGTAGTGTAATCATATTCTTACAATCACAACCCCCCTACTCTGGATGCGAGGGGGCATCTTGGCTTTCGGATTCCCGAAAAAGGTGAGCTATACCTGGTGGTCAGTGACATGGGTGAAATGCTTTCCATACAGAAACACATGAAAATGTTCACAAGCCCACACTACTGGCAGGCTCTCTTTTTCCGGCTGAGAATAGGCATGTTCAGCCTGAGATAGACTTCTGCTGGCATAGGCCACAATGTATCTCTGGGCATTTAGATGCCCATTGTGCTGAGGAAGAATCATACCTAATCCCACTGGGCTTGCATCTACTACAATTTCAGTATGTAACTTTGGATCGAAATAAGCCATTTCAGTTGCATTTTCAATTGTGTGTTTTATTTTCTTGAAACTTTGGTCACATTCAGAGGACCACTCAAAGGGAATATTCTTCTTTGTCAAGTCTCTTAATGGGGCACTCACCGTAGCAAAGTCCTGAATATATCTGGAGAAATAGCTGGCCATGCCCTTAAAGGATCCCAGCATGTTTACATCTTGTGGGGGACAGGTGGATGACAATGCTTGTACCTTTCCAGGGTCAGGAGTTGTTCCCCCTTCAGAGAATATATGCCCAAAGAATTTGAGTTTGGTTTTGTGAAACTCACACTTTTCTGCATTTAAAGTGAGACTTGTATCAGCGAGCTGACAGCATAATTGTGTAAGAGCTTTGTCATGCTCCTTTCACGTGGCCCTCAAACACTAGTATTTCATCACTGTAGTTAAAAGCATATGTGACAGGTTGAATTATTCAGTGAATGACATCCTGAAAGAATTCTGCAGCCGATGACACACCAAAGCTAAGTCTTTTGCATCTGAACAAACCAACATGTGCTGGAAAAATAGTAATGTACCTGCAGTTCTCTTCCAGCTCGAGTTGATGCTATCCTTTGTTCAAATCAAGATGGGAGCAGACTCTAGCACCATTCAGCTGTGTAAGCACGCCCGCTATGTGTGGACCTGGATGTCTTCCTCTTTCGATTGCTTTGTTGGCCTGGCGCATATCAACACAAATGTGCACTGCACCTCCACTGTCCTTTTTTGGCCCTACCACTATGGGTAAAATCCATGCAGTGGACCAGTAAAGAGGCCAATGATATAATGCTTTATTAAAGTTTCTAGTTCTTTCTCAATGGCCTCCTGAAAATGAAAAGCAATCCGACGGTGTCGCTGAGCAACAGGACGAATGTCCTCATTAATTTGAAGTTGCACCGTCATTGTCTTGAGTTTCCCTAGTCCATGAAGCAGCGACGGGAATTGACTTACTATTTCAGAATGTGCATTGAAGTTGTAGTTGATGGATATCAGTCCTATGTCAGCAGCAGTGCTGAAACTGAGTAGACATGCACTCGATGAAGTACCTTGGAGAAAATGAATTGGTGTTTGTACTGTTGTTTTCTTATGCCTCATGGTCGCTACAAATGACTCTTGACTTTGCAATGATGTAGTAGCAACCCATGTGTACACCTTTGTTTCCGATGGCGTTAGACGTGGTACCGGAGACAGCTTGTTTTATTTTTCTGCCGGCATGATATTGATCGATGCACCACTATCTATAATGAAAGTTGTAGGGCAGCCATTCACCTTTAATGTGATCTAGGGGCATCAGCCAAATGAGTTTAGTCGATTCACGTGGCGATCTCACTTGGACTTGTGTTCTTTTTTGCAAGCCGCCAATCCTACATGTGCATGTCTTTCTGCGGTCGCCATCACCATTGCACATCCATCTTCTTCACTGTTGCTAGATCATGACGCTGAAGAGCTCTTGGAAGATGAATTTAATGATGATCAACTTTGTTTAGTCTATACTTGCCTCAATTGATGCTGCCACTTGGCCTTGTGGGCATGGCTAGAATGCTTCTGGAACTTTCTGATGCCCATTTCCTCTTCTCGTTGTGGTGATGCACTTAGGGGCTCATTTATGAGAACTGACGCATCGCTGCCGCAAGGCAGCAATGCGTCAGAAAAACTTGGACTGCAGTACAACAGTTGAAAGCGACATGGATGCGCAGTATTTATGGTATGGCGCACCATATCATAAGGTCCCAAGGTGTGTCAAAAATATTGACGCATTCGTGGGATGGATGCCAGAGAGAAAAGTGACGCATTTGCAGCCAAAGTGACGCAAAGCAGCTTTGAGGGTCGTAAAGCTAACTTTAAGTGCCGCAAATCAGTTTTCCATCACATTGGAGTGCCTCATTCATCAAAAATCCCTCAAAAGGCAACGCATTGGGGGAAACAAAATCCTGCACATCTAAAGGAAGAAATGGGGCAACCAGCAGCAGTCAGGGCAACAACCCCAACACCAGCCAGGATGTACAAACAGAATCCCAGGGAAAGAGGAAGAGTGATTTCAGTGAGGAGGAGAACCAAACTTTGATAACAGAGGTGACAAAGAATGAACAAAATCTCTTTGTAACCTCACAATTGCCATTAGAGAAGAAAGAAGCCATATGGCAGTTCATTGTGAAGAAGATAAATAGTGTAGGGCAAGCTAAAAGGATAAAGCCAGAGTGCAAGAAGCATTGAAATTATTATAAGCACAGGACCAAGGAGAAACTGGCCATGAACCTAGCCATGAGGACTGGAGGAGGAGGACCTGAGGACCAGGAGGTGCTGGACCCCTTGAAGGAGCAGGTAGCATTAGTTATACCAGCAGAGTTGGTGACAGGAGTTGTCGGACATGACAGTGCTGGGTTCAAGGAGCAGGAAGATCTATAGGGTAAGTGGCAACAAGGGACAATATAGTTAAAAATTTCAGGTAGTGCAGCACAGCAAAATATGTTCCTGCGCTGCACTGCGCTGTGTGCAACGGAAAGCAAAGGAATCTCTCACATATTAGTTCATATGTCACACAAATTTAAGCTATATTGCCCAGTTACATTTTGTACAGCCCTCTCCAGCTCTGTCAAGTTTGTCCGGTCCATGCGTGATGTGCTGCCCCAGTCCAGGGTCACCTTTATAAACTGGGACTTGAAGCGGAATGTATATCATGAGTGACCAGGACTTCAAGTCCCACAATACAAAGCTTAAAACCTGCACTGGAGCAGCACATCATGCATGGACATTTGAACCATGCCCAACCTGACTGTGATAATGCAGGCCCCCTTGCACCGTGAGGCTAGTGTGTCTACCTCGGGCCCATGCAGCCAAAATTTGAGTGAAATTTAATGGAATGGAGTTGCCACAGGATTAGCTTCTCACCTAGGAGAATGTTCAGGTGTGGAGTATGTGAAGTATCACCAAGTTCACATGTGAAGAGCCACGTGCATAGTCACTAGCATGAAATTACATTGCATGCAGCTGTCCCAATGTGCCAGGAGAGAGCACACAGGTGTCGGCCGCCATGTCAGAGACCACCTTACCTCCTGTCATGTACAAATGTATAATGGGGGTTGGGGTGAATGCAAGTGATGCACACCAGAGGATCTTGGGTATTTACTGGAAGAATAGATGGGGTGTGAACCTAGTGGACCCCTGGTAGTGAAATGCAATGTAGGTGTGGCTGAGCACAATGAACTGGCAGTGTGTCTGAATGGGGAGCAATTGGATAGCAAGGAGGTGAGTTGTGATGTGTGTACTGGAAGGTAGTCTGAGTGTAAGTCACGAACTGCTGTATCTGATAGTGTCACATTTGTGTCACAGCTGTGAACAGATGATGTAGAAGAGGGCATTGGTGTACTACATCCTACGAATATGACACTTTACAACGCACGCGTTACAACGCGTGTCATTACAACAAATCTTTTACATCGCAAAATCCATTACAACGCATGTCGTTACAACGCATGTCGTTACAACGCATAATCCATTACAACGCAATTACTATTCTAACTCTGCCGGGGCGTTACTTTGGGGAATGCGTTGTAATGGATTATGCGATGTAATGACATGCGTTGTAATGGATTTCGCGTTGTAAAACATTTGTTGTAATGACACGCATTGTAACGCGTGCGTTGTAAACGATGTTTCCCACATCCTACATGTATTGTGTGCTGGGTGAAGGTGTAGCAGGTGTAAGGAGGGAGCTGTGAAACAAATGTCTGACTATGCCACATATGTCAAAGCAGGAGGATGTGAACCAGGGAATAGTGAAGTGACAATGTGAGCTAGGTGTCCAGGATGATGGGCAGGTTTTGCCAATGGTTGGAGGGTAAGGTGTATGGACCTAGTTGTGTGGCTATCCAGGGTAGGTACATGTCACAGAATATAATTACTACTAGCATGTGGTGTACAGCTTGATCCATAGCTCTCACATACAGGTAGGCATGTTGGTCAATTGCATATGGTTACGTATATCAGTGGTGCTGGTGTCACATGAGAGTTAATGTATGATCTGAGTGCCATCAGTGTGTGACAGTAAGTTGAGTCCCTGGGTGTGAATAAGGATTTCCAGTGGAATCATGGACAGTGCCAAGTGAGCGGGCTTGAGATAAGAGATGTGTGATCCTCTGCAGATAACCAACTCTGGCAATGACTAAATGGGGTGTGAGTCAGCAGTTGCAGTTTTCCAAGTTTGACTGGGCCTATCCCTCTCAGAGATGATACACAGTACCTACTCTTCTGAACTATGGAGATGACTGTGTGTGTAATGAAATTACATGAGTACACACAAATAAGTTAACCATGGTAAGTGCATGCCCTTACACATTCCTGCAGTGTAGCAAGGTTGATTGCTGTGTTGTGTTGAGTAGATGCATATGTGTGTCAAATATGAGACCTTGGCCACATTAATGCACAAAGTGCATGCAAGACAGCACAACAAGGCAGAGGGGCGTGGTTTACTGTGTGAAAAGCAGAGTGCAGGACCAAATCAAATACATGACCAAACTGACACCAGTTTCCTAGGAGTTGTGGGCTGTAAAATGGCTAGAGGGGATGCAGGCACCCTGGTGACTTGGTGCAATGTGCACAGTAATGGTGTCAATGAGTGATTCTCTAATCAGTATAGCCTTCATGAAAAAGAAAAATAATCAACATGGTAGATGTGGCCCTTATCTGCGCTTATCCTCACAGGCAGGCAAGCGAGCTGGGTAACTGCATTGCAATGTGTGGTATGACATGAAAACGCACCCGTGTCACACTGTGGTCAGTGAACAATGTAAGGATATTGCCATGTGAAAGGCAACCACAGTGAATCTTGGGCTAATTTCCTTCCAGTTACATATGTCCTACACATCAATGTTTAACATAAAGTGAATAAAATAAATTCTGTTTTTCAGTCAAATTATGCCAACATCTAACATAGATCATCAATAACATAACCGAATTTCATTGCAGAGGGACGAACAACACCTCCTGACCAACAGCCTGTCCTGGATTACCAACCTTTTTGTCGATGACATACTGCCCCCAATTGATGATGATACCTGCCAGCAACGCCTGGACTCCACTGGAAGTCCTTCTTTTTTCACAGCAAGCGATGACAGCATCGCTGGGTCTCCAGAGGAACCACCTACCACAGGACATGCCCCATCTGCCAGCTCAAACCTAGCAGTGGACTCCAAGGACCCCCAAGTAGACTTCCAATGGCGAATGGTAGGAGTCCAGCAGCAGCTGGTTTATGACATGTGGGTGGGAGTGGAGGCCATCGTGGGCACCCTAGAAGGAGTCCTAATGCTCCTCCGGCCTAATAAGGACACCGCTGAGGCAATCAAAGGAACCTACCCTTGACTCCATAGAATGGATAAGGCCCTGGCTGACACTGATGGTGTCATGAGACAGAGGCAAGAACAAGAACCCTGCAAATGTGACACCAGTGAGGACGACCTCCCAGGTCGGGCCATCCATACCATCTTGCAATCTATGGAGCGCAAGCAGGACTACTATATAGCAACTATCCATGCCTTCCACAGCGACATTGTTGCCCTGTTGACTAGCCATCAGGCCCTTGTGCTGCCTTCCTTGCTGGCACAGACAAATGAGGCCGAGAACAGGGGAGCCACACCTTCTGCCCCTGATGTGTGTGTGCCTCAGATGCCTTCCACACAAACACCACCACTTTCAGGTAAGGTGCAACCCCCATCAGAGTAGGAAGATGTGGACTTAACCTCTCTTCAGCAGTGAACTGGCAAGTAACATTTGTCTGTGCCTCCTGGCCAGTTTCTCCTGTGTTTATCATCATCCCACCTCCTTGGTCACACAGTACTGTCCCTTTTTGTATGCTTACCTGTTTATCTAATCCATTTCTGGACTGTTGCTGTGGCATACCTTACCTAATGGCAATTTGGACCTCCTCCTCACTGGCATGACATGTATCCTATATTGACTCTGTCTGGATATTCTTGGTCTATAATGATGTTGGTGTTGATGCCCCAAAAACAGTTAATCTGTTCATGCTACTGAAAGGTACAGGCCCATTAGTTCTAGACCTGTTCTAGAGACACAAACCAATGGTTCTTTTTTGCAGCATGAAAGTGTAAAGGGGAGAAAATCGTTAGTCCACAATCAATTAGCCACAATTTTCTTTATCACATAATAATCCATGGACAATTAAATATAGTTCATAAATTTATTACAAAGCCAAAAATTACTGGACATAGAGACACCTCAACAAGAGGGTATAGAAATACAAAGGAATTAGCATGAAGCTAAATCTATGCATCCAATTTAGGGGCATATTATCAAGCACGGCGTTAAAATTATCGCCGGTTTAGCGGCAGAAAATTGCCGCTAAATCGGCGATAATGGGCTTGATAATATGCCCTGGAGAATTCCAATAGAAGCCCATGTTGACACCAGAACATGGGCTTCTATTGGAATTCTCCAGGGCATATTATCAAGCCCATTATCGCCGATTTAGCGGCAGTTTTCTGCCGCTAAACCGGCGATAATTTTAACGCCGTTTCTTGATAATATGCCCCTTGGACGGTGCAGCATAAACAGAACTAGTAATTCAAGAAGTAGGTTTCAGAAAATCAGAAAGCATGAGTCCAAATTTCCCTGCATCGAAGGTTGGTGAGTGAAAAGCATTAATCTATCCCTATTCTAGTTATAAGGAGACATCTCTACACAGGCATTTTCAATGGAATGGAAAATGGTGTCAGTGCGTGGAGTCTTCCTAAGGAGTCTCTCCACCATCAATGGGTCAGGTAGCATAAAGCCACTATCGCAAGAAAGAGCTTGTTCAAAGATGCTCTCTCTCCGGATGCAAGGAAGAAGTGGGGCTCTTTCCCTGTTCCAACAATCAGTTATCCACAGGTAGCCTTCCCATGATGCACCTCACATCACACCATCGACTCTGGGTGCAGTTCTGGATGTACTTTTCCATGGTGTTGTCCATGTACCTTCTTTGCAACAATTTGTCCTTGGCTCCCATGCCTTCTCCCATGTGAAACCGTCACTGTCTTTATCACCTCCAACCATGTAATTGTAACTTCTTCTCTTCTTGCCTAGCTACTAAAACAAAGACATTACATTTCCTAAAGAATGCTTTTCCACCTGCAATGGAAATGTGAGAAAGAACAGATTCTGCAGTGCACATGAAATTCAACTATTAATTCTAAAGCGAGAGTTTCAGGGACTTGCATTTCGGGCCTAGGATTTCAGCTAACATAAGAACGTGCCACTTTCAGCAATGCAATTCATATAATCATTATAGCATTTCAGCCAATACATTTACCTACTAATAGGAAATACCATTTGACAAACACATTATTTATGTGAGTAGTGTCAGCTTCACAGCACGAGTTTTACATGTTAACGTTTTCTGCTAGTTACATTTATTTCCTACGTTTATATTCCATGACACTTATCCATAAACTAAAGCAAGTCACATAATTGCATTAATACGGTTCACAATTCCAACACCTCATGTTACATATTTTGCAAGATTATATGCGGATGTGTTCTACACGTGATTATAATTAGGCTTTCCTGTTTTCAGTTTCTATTTTTGGTAAATTCTGGTGTTTTTTTTTTGTGATTTCAATACCTTAAAAAACAGTGGTTATCAGTGGTTACACATTTTGGCGGCATTTAAAACAACAGAAACAGTGTTTTTTCTGTGTTAATGGAATGTTTTGCCTTTATTATTGCTTGCTTTCTGCACTGATAGTGCATGGTATATAGACAGTGTACGTACAGTGTTTATGAGGTCCAAATACATTTTTACAAATCAAACTTATTGTACTACACCATACAATACTTCTTCAGTGAGTCTTTGGTCATGCGCGCTCGCTCTTTCCTTTCCGTGAAAACTTTTATCTGTGAAAAGGCCCTCTCAGCATTGGCACTTGAGACAGGCAACACCAAAACAGCTAGTACACAATTTGCTAACTCTGGCCACTGATATAGCTTTCTATGCCAATACTGGTGCATCTGAAGATTGCGATTCTCTGGGACAGGTTCTGCAACATATGCAATGAACTGGGTGCATATGCCCTCAGAGTTATTAAAGCGGTCAAAAATGAAGCAGCACTTTTCAAAGTCCAGAGAATATTCCCCTTTATGGAAGGGATCTAGAACTTGTGCAAAGTACCACAGTGAGGCTTCACTGACTTCAAATGCCAATGTTGGTGAAGGGACATTTCTGTGCATCAATGCAAGCCATTTCTCATGCATTGTAAAATAAAATTTCTTGAATTGCTCCTCAACGTTTCTTTGCTTACCAAGTGGCAAGCATTCTAACATGGAACAGGTTGCAGTGCCAATGTCCCTAAAAGTGTCGCCCAGCTTACTCTCAAGGAGATGTTTCACATCTACACCAATTACGCTGAACACTTGGTAGACAAGGGTGTTTTCAGACTCTAGTTTTTTTATTATGTCCACCATAGCAGTCATGTTTTCCTGTAAAAATCTAAGAATGCAGTAGAGTGTACTTTTTTTCACATCATTATCAATATGCGACCGAAGATCCTCACATTTGTTTCCTTTGGCTTCATCACTAAGCAAAAATTCTGTAAATGGTTGCCACATCAATAATATAGCATTCATGGCCTCTAGGACTGAGAACCACTGGCTAAATGACACAGTTGGGATGACATTTTCTTTGATGCCCCTCAAAGCACAAAATGAGGAATATTTGTGTTTTAGTTCCTGCGCATAACGAAACAGTGCACCAGAATGGACTACAAAGTCAATAGCATTCTTCATTAACTCTGAAGTTTGTACAGATACTTTCAGCATACCATCTAGCAAGTGGCAAGGATCTCTTACAGGGAGACACTTCAGCTCAGGTATCAATTTTTACAGGTCATCACACAACGTTTTCATATACATATCTGAATCACTGCAAATACAAACAATATCACTCCAATCTTTGTTGAACTTGGAAATAACGTTTTACAGCAGCATTCCAAGTGGCACTGCATTCCATATTTTCCAAAAGTCTGGTGTCATGTTTTCACCACTGTCCCAGATGCTTGGTGACAGCACTCTTTTCACATATACCTGTCACTACAAATTGCAGTGAGTGTTTAAAGCCTAGGGTGTTTGGCAATTCACCTACTATCAATACTGAATCACTAGAAAACGTGGCTGATGTTTCAAAGGGTTTCACCTATTCTCTGTCTGTGGGTAAATGTGATGATACATATTAGGCAAGGTTCTTATGAAACCAGCCATTTTACCTATCAGTGAAAGAATAAAACCTAGACAAAATATCAAATATGATTTTGATATTTTCTGATTCTCTACAGTTTATATAATAATTAAATAAGACTTAAATCAGGCTTCTAAACCCTGCATCTTTAGACCAAAGACCACTAAACTGAAAAAAGCAAAAGGAAAAGGAAACAATATTTTAGTGACATCCCTAAACAACAAAACTCAAGCAGAATAATATTAGCCCAGTCTTTCTTGCTGCTACCTTGTATAACAAAGTTACATTGTATTGGCCCCTTCAGAAAGGAATAAAAATGACTCTTTCACTCTCCTTTTCCTTTATTTGAATGGCATTTAGTTTGTGGTTGTGTAGGTGTTTTTACAGTGTTTATTTTTTTACACCGGTTAAAGCTATTTCCCTCTTGGTGGTGTTTTTTCAGTTATTATAGGTTTAAACCTAAAACAGGATAGCCTAATTATAATGCACCCCTACAAATAAAATGAAATTTCCACTTCATCACTAACAAACGTTCTTGTAAATAAATGCACTCCTATGAACCAGCGTGTTATATGTTTGTTGCAGAAAGGACTAACTAGACCATGGTGGATGTGTGCATACAAAACCCACTTCTTACCATCTCAAGGAGATTGTGCTAAATTCACTATGGCCTTCTCTTGTTGTATACATCCAAATATCATGTGCGTCCACTGCCATGGCATTATGCAGAATGTCTTGTTTACCAATTGAACATCATGGTGTGACAATAAGCTTCAGTAACTACCCTCTCAAAATAGGCACTGTGAGGCATGTGAGCCACTAATACTGTTTCTCACATCTACATATATCTCGTTCAATGAACATGACAAAGTGATAAACGTATATGATAACCTTAATGCTTACACTGAAGAGATTATAAAGTACTTAATTATGCATGCACTGATAATATGCAGATACTCATGCCCAGACTCCTTCTGAATTAGCATCATACCTATACTACTCAAGGATGCAGAAGGTCAGTCCAAGACCTTGCATGTCAGTATGAATGAAATGCAACTAATACGTTTTGGGGTCCTGTGCCAACTGATAAATGGTGATGAAAGGAACACGGGGATATGTAGAGTAAATGTGTTCCTCTGCCCCAGAGAGTCCTCACATGCATTGAGTGTGAGTGTAGCCACACATGATATCAATTGGACAATATATACACATATCACTAATTAGGAGCCAGAGCACAGACCTAGGAACAAAGCTACACCTCCCCAGAGCAAGAGGAAATGTGAGACTTATGGTTTTCAAACTTTACAAGTTATTGCACAAAGTCATATGCATGAAGTGCTACACTTAGCAAGTGCTCAATGCCAAGGATGATTGAGGTCATCAAGGCACTGGGGGCCACATTCATGATTTTTTACCAGCTAACAACAATGACCTACTAGAACAATGGTGCAAGGGTGAGTGTGTTAGTGGCAGGCACCAGTGTGTGTCCCAGCACAGCCAGGAATGAGTAATCTGGAGTGACAGAACGATCTCTACTATACATGCAGCATCTCTTACACACACACACACAGTGCTACAGTAGGTGACTATCTGTGTTGGGCTGTGTATTAATTCACACAAAGAGGAACTCTCACAGTGCCTAAAGAATGGTGAAGAGTCCTTAAGGGACTCAATTGTGAGGTAGACTAACTCTTGTCCATAGGCCTCTCACAAAGTATCACATGTCTACAAAGACTGCAGGGAATAGCACCATCACATACTCAAAACAACCTAGTCAGTGATGACAACTCTTAAGTTTGAAATGATTACGATGTTGTGAAAGTAGAAAATATTGTTTATATAAAAAAAGTCATCCTAGCAAACTACAGCTACCTATCCTACACTAACTTGCACAATCTAAACTCAGCCTAAAGTACCTTAACCTAACTATCCTACTCTAACTTACACAATCTAAACTAAGTCTAAACTACCATAACCTACCTATGCTACACTAACTAACTGTAACACTGCCTTACACTAACTTAACTCATCCTAAATTATACTAAACATTTAACACAAATTACAAGTTAAACATCAAACCCCATCCCCTTTACACACATACATTGGCACAATACTAACATCAACTACACCTAAACATAAACTACATACCCATGTAAACCTAAGGAAATATATACATTTTTGGAATTTGTTTTATGTTTTCTTTTTACCTACATCAACCCCCACCCACTAAAAACCTTCACTTATCTATAAATACATTTAAAAGCTAAAACCTAACTACAGTAAACCTACCCCAGCTACTAACTAACTCTATGCCTAACTAACTATTAAAATACCACAAATTGTTGGAGGGATTCTGCACATACACAGAACTATGCGCAGGAAAACAGGACCTCAGTGTGTAGGGGCTGAGCCTTCCCACCGCCTCAGTACATAAAATCCTCAAACCGACTAGCTATAGTGTCTCATCCGTTCTCCTACATAATCACGAAGCTACAAATGATTAGACAACCCAGAACACAACACTCCCAACTCTCTCAGGAATCGCGGTAGCAAGACATACCCTTTCGCTCACTCACTCATACCTGTCCACAATAAGAATTGACAGAGTCACTCTTATAGTTCAAAATGTTTATTTTAACTATAGTGCTTTATAAAGCAGTATACGAGCCACTACCAGCAGCATAACGCATAAACCTAAAACAGTTAGCATTGTTGCAATTCCATAGATTATAAAGGGGGATGTCATCGTATACAGACTGTGGATAAAGGACTATAAGGCCTAACCACCCTCCCCTTGGTAAGAAGAAGTTTTATTATATAAAGGAAGATCTCTGGGCTTTGCCAGCAGACCCCATACCTTAGTGCCTAGATGGTATTTCTACATCATAGGAACAGCATAGCTCTTCTCCCTGGAAAGGTCCCTCTCCAAGTGTGTTTTAGAACAACATGCATCCCCATAATATCAAAGCACGAGTTTCCAGCATTAGCAGCTGTGTTAGCATGTTTTGTCTAGGTGCTAGGGACTGACCAGAACAGAATAACAAGGGGCATTGTTTATCCACCTTGCACATCGTGTTCAGACTAAACTCCAGGAACAGGCAGAGAACTCAGAAAGCAGACGACTCCCATGTGAAAGGCACAAACAGAGTCTTGCAGAATAAAGTCATGTAGTAACGTGCGCAAAAGCAGCATCATGGCAGCAGAGCTCATGCTAACTTAGCAATGTCTACAATGACCCTAACAGCCATATGACACCCTCCCCTTGGTAAGGTGGTAGTATATAGACAAAAGACCCAAACAGAGATCAAAGGTAAGCAGAGTCTAGAAGTGCTAGAAAAAAACAAATTGGAAAATTTCAAAACAAAAAGATTTTTTTTTTATCATTTCAAATTTTGTTGTTCACGGAAAACGTGATTAATTTGGAGGTGGACAATCCATCAAAGTACGTGAACTTAAGAATGCAATTCATTCCAAAAGGTCATCCCTATCGTTCGTAGCAAAAAGGGATGCCATCCAATCCAGTAGATCGAAGGAACACACGTGTTCCTCATAATCCGATGCCTCCAAGAGCATATCCGGGCAACTTGCGTGATATTCGATGAAACTCTGTTGCAAGATGTTCTGCACAGCTGTACAGATATCCCACTCAGCCAATACTCCAAGTGCAGCCGCACACGCCATAC
This sequence comes from Calotriton arnoldi, assembly GCA_963921515.1. Classification (NCBI taxonomy): domain Eukaryota; kingdom Metazoa; phylum Chordata; class Amphibia; order Caudata; family Salamandridae; genus Calotriton; species Calotriton arnoldi. Next base: position 1,351,613 of record CAWUFW010005032.1, read on the forward strand.
GGCCATCCCGTGAACAGGCCTGGTCGTGGGCCAGTAATGGACCCACTAACAGATCATAATCCGGGTCCGCGCATGACGTATTGGAGAGGCATAAATCCGAGGCCCAATAGAAAGGGCACCGCCGGCACTAGAACAGAGGTTGCACGCAAGCGAAGTAGGCAAAGCGAAAAGTTAGTCCATAACTTACGCTAAGCGTTGCTAATGGCAAGCATCCAAAAAGTTGTTGCATTCGGTCACGGTACAGTTGTAACTGGCCGGGTCTGTGCATTACCACATGCTGGGCAGCCATTGCGCAACAGAAGCAGGAGAACCAGGACGCCACCCGCCAGCGCAAGGATTAAGGGGAACCCTCCAAATGCGCTGGAAAAAATAGAATGAATAAAGGCCGGTATTACTCCAAAAATTGTCTGAAAAGAAGTCTCAAGGCCGACTTCCATACATTTTAAAAAAATGAGCAAGGCCTTCTGTGTCAGACGTATTAAATATTTGATGTATCAATTCCCCAAAATGAAGTGGGAGATTTGTGTTAAGCAGTGACTGAATCTCACTAGATGTTCTAGGCACCTGCAATTCGAAGGTCTCTCGAGCCGAAGTGAGAGCCACTTCTTGTTGAAACAATAGCGCTTTGAGTCTGCTCAATTTATTGAAATCTGTTTTCAAAGTCGGAATGGAAGGCCAAATGGAACTATCTACATTCCCATGCGGGGGCGGAAAAAGCACATTGCTACAACAACTAACACGTTGTGAAACTGTTACTATATACGGGATTCCCGCCCGTGAACCACAGCAGTCGTGGTTATTCAAAATAAGATAACTGCCGTTAGAAAGCAATGTGAGAGCAGGAATTATTTCCGGGACGGGAGTCCCTTTCGAAAAACAAGCAAGATTTGGCGCGGACACATTACAAGCGGCGTGCAACTTAACGTGTTTACAAACTAGGGAATGTCCAACTGTGGAATCGAAGTCCTCCCCTGTTAGGAAAACTTCCTTATCCTCATGTTGACATCTGTAGGTGAAAGGTAGGGACCATAATTCATGAACAAATGTACTACCCAGAGGTTCAAAGCGGCCAATTGGGAAATGTTTCATACAAGATTTAAATTGAAATAGCGAAAAAGGAAGAGAGATAACGCCATGAATTAACCATACGGCCGAATCGGTCTCCGCCACAGAAAATGGCAAGTGTTCTAACTGCTCAATGCGTAACAGCGTGTATGTAGCGCCTTTCATTGACATAAATCTCTGTTTATCAGTTAAATTAAATGGCAAAAACAAAGCAGAATCGTTCAAATAATCCCATGGGACTTTTCCCATTTTGAGCGTTTGTAGGGTCCATGCAAATTGCATCACAGACCGTAATTGATTTTGACCATGATATAACACAGATATATCACTGTGAACAATATCAATAACAGATGAAACAATATTATCTAAGGTATAAATGCGGGAAGACAGTGTATTTATGCTATTGTCGACTACTGCAAGGACTTTTTCTAAATTTGCTTTGTCAATTTGGCTCAGACGGAACGCTGCTTCCATCTGTGAAAGTTTCCATAATTGATTGTAAGCTGCATAGATGAATCTCTTTGTTCTGGGAATCCTAGGACCTAAGATAAAATCAGCCAAATTGATGTTGCTCGACAAGAGAGACATGTGTTGTTTCACTGCCGACAGAGTAGAGTGTTCCAACCATTGTTGGCACAATTTTCCCACTGAATATGTGGTGACAGAGTGTGAATGTGGGTAACACGGATCAGGCCTAGTTTGTGTGAAACCGGTCGTTGCATTATAAAAATGCAGTTGACATGCATTTGAATTGGTTTGCCACAACAACCATCCTGAGGGGTCAACATCAGAAATATTGAAACTGTCATTTCGAAACAGAGCTTGTAATACATTGATGGTACTGTTGGTGTGTTTGCACCAATTATCATACTCCGCCATCGACGGAATGGACGGAATATTCAGATTCTTGGCAGTAGCCAAGCCAAAACAAGTGGTTTGGTGCACTGTGTCATTTAAAAATAATATTTGAGCCGGAATTAGGCAAGCACGATGCAACGCTTCGGTTCCCTGAACCTGCCAAGCCTTAGTGCCCCAAATCGATTTCAAATCAATGGTATCTTTCCAGTGATCATAACCCTGTAATTCCAATTCAGTTCTAAAGGAATTGGAATAAATTAATTTTGAGTGTGTCAAAATAAATTTAGATTGAGATGGCAATTTCAATTTAAAGAAATAGGATTCTGGATTGGATGTGTGGTAACTAGTGAAATAGGTGAACTTATTTCTAAGCGTTTTTGAACTTCCCTGTAAGGGAGTTGGACAATGTTCCCACTGCGTGTAATTAAAAGCAGGTCTTAACGTGTTTGTTTTGTGCAAGAAAAGATGGCCATAATGTTGATAACAGAATAAATCAGCATAATTGGCAGAATTTAAATATAAATCTTCAGCATCAAAAGCAGCATAATACTTTAAATCAGAAAACAATGAATGTACTGCTTGTACATCCCAATCATCATAATGTATGTCCTGTGTTACTACATCTCCTAATGAAACGCAAAACATGTATGCTATCTTGAGGACTTCCGTCAGACCATGGATTTCGAATGCAACTTTATCCCAAATGATGCCATCTGCGACAGGGAAACCCGATATGTTCACTAGGGCTTGATCATGTTTCATGATGTGGGACGATGTATGGGGAGCCAGAATTCCGTCGACCAACTTTACAGCAGAGCGTTCTGGCAAATAATGACCATTGATGAGCAAAAAGAATACCGTCACAAACCCAATCGACATGAAGAGGAAAATAAGGATAACCACCAACCAGATGTAGATCCAGGGTGTGGCCATGTAAGTCTTTTTGAACCAAGAGATGAAAATACTCGTTTTTGTTGGTAGAGGTGCCACAGAGGAAGAGGAGTAGAAAGAGTCATAAGCGAAGCTCGTACAGTCCCCAAAATAACCGCTTGCTCCCACGTTCATTAACGGTGGTAGCGCAGGATCAGCTTGATGATGTAAAGGACTGTCCGGTACCTCAATATCAGACTCATCGGCAGGATAAGCACACTCGACGTCTGCATCATGAGAGGATGAAGGCACAACAGGCAAAAGGTAAATAGTAGTATCCATCACACCCTCAACAACACTGGCATTAGTCGAAGAGGCTGAAGCCATCGGACTCAAAGAAATAGAGTTGCATGAACACTAGGAGTCACACTATTCAGAACCGGCCAGATCGTGTAATTTGACATTGTCGACTGAAATGTATCTATTTTCTTGGCGACCAGGAAAAGGTGGTAGAATCACTGTACAAGTACCTTTCAATCCAAGTACTGGGACCGGTGCACGATAAGAGGGACCAAATTCTTTTTTGTTCTCCAGCTTTTCTCATACCAGGTCGCCAATCTTAGGAAGCCAGTCGGCTACCGGAATCAGCATTGCCGTGTCATTGGAAGAGGGTATATGTTCCATTGCGAAGCTGTCACGGGTCTTTTGTAGGTCCTGTAACATAGTAGAATGGTTATCTACGTCAAAGGTTGCGGTAGCCGCCACAACATCTAGACCATCAAGGTCTGGCACAAACATTTTAATGCCAAAGAGTATTTCGTATGGGATCCGCCCACCCAGAGATCTTCTTGGGAGATTATTGAGTGCACGTTGAACACCATGCAAAGGGGCCAGCCAATTCCTGCCAGTACCTAAGACTCTAGCTTTCAAAGATTGCTTTAAGTCACGGTTCATTCGCTCCACTATTGAATTGCCCTCCGGCCTATATGGAGACGAAAACTGCACCAACACCCCCACAGACTTCATCACCTCCTTGTACGCCGTAGATGCGAATGCTGGACCTTGGTCAGAATGGAAGGTGCCACAGGCAAACATCCTGACAAAGACACGCAAATCTCTAATGACATTTCGTGCTTCAGCGCTGCGTTGTGGCCAAACCCATAGGAATCTAGTGCACAAATCAACTGCAACAAAAATATATTTATATGCAGTATCAGAAGTCAATGGACCGCAGTGATCAAGATATACACAGCCAAACGGCTGATTTGAAATACATAGCTGTGTTATTGGTGGTCGTGAAACCGTAGACAGTTTGATTTGTTGACAAATGTCACAAGAAAGCACATAATTACGGGTTTGTTTATATAAACCACACCACCAATAATGTTGCTGTAAAATAGAGACATTCACAGACACCCCAGCATGTGCAGAAGCCATGCCCTCGTGTGCGACAATGATCAAAGGAAGCCTGCGTTCCATGTTGGGAATCAGCCGATCCCCAACTGACGGAATTGTAGCATAAGGAACTTGTTCGGGAGATAAATGATAAGAATACTTTGAAGGAAAGCCCTGCGGATAAGCAGGATATCCTTCGTAGCAGCTATAGCTGCCAACATTTCATTATCTATCTTAGTCATGGATCTTGTAACTGCTGCAACGGAACACATGGCTACTGCAGATTTGGCTGCCTCATCAGCCAAAGAATTACCAACAGCATGTGCTCCCACACGCTGATGGCCAAGAGTATGTATAACCTATGTGAGTGGCAGACGTCCATTAAGCTCTGCCACTCGAACCCAAAGCGTTTTATGCTTTATTGCGCTGCCTTTAGAGTCCCGATGAACATTCTGAGACCAAAAGAATAAGTTGTCATTAAAAGACTGAACACAGTGGTAAGAATCACACACAATAAGAGTATGCACATTAGAATCTGCAAACTCGAGAGCTAGAACAAGAGCACGCAGCTCCGCCAATTGCGCCGTACAGTCCCCAAGTGCCTGTGTATGCACTATGGAAGACTTAAATTCACCATTCTCAATTGAACCAGTCACAATAGCGCAAGCTGCTGAATAAGCATGTTTGGACCCATTGGCCGGTTGAACCGAGCCGTCGGTATAAATGATACATTTGTACACATCCAAAGGAAGCAACGACAACGGAGGAGGATGAACATGTTCATACTGCAAAAACTCCTGTGTCTGAAGAGCAGGATCAAAGATAAACGTGACATCAGCCGATGTCAAAGAAGTAGCCCATTGTATCCAACGGGGATGTAAAGCTTTAGAGTTCGGTACACTCGCCTTAGTCACTGCTTCTAAAGCAGGGATAGGCGATACCATGAGAATGCGTTTCCCCTGTGCCAGCGAGCGTTCTTTTCATAATCGCCATTTGGACCGCAGTCAAAATCTTTTCAACATTTGAAAATCGCATTTCCGCTGCAGTGTACAAATGTGATTTGTATGCAAGAGGCACTGTGTCTCCTTCGTTGAACGTCAAGTAAGTGAAACCCACCGTCCCTGGTACAATACGTATGACCAGGTTCGTGGAATTATCACAGGTCAACAAGTAGTTAGTCTGTAGCAGATCTGACTGCAAAGATTGTAGAATGGAGGTATGTTCCGGAAGCCAGCAGGCAGAAGAATATGTAGGTTGTATTAACGCATATAGCGGTTTGATACGCTGGGCATAATCGGGGATGTATGTCCTCCCGAAATTTAAAAATCCCAGCAAAGACAGAAGCTTCTTCAGTGTAGACGGAGGTTGCAACTGTGCACATTTCTCCAGAAAGTGGGTGCTAACCCCCTACCTTCATTATTGAGCTCGGAGCCCAAAAGAGCACCGCAAAACAAGCGATGTGTGATTTTGCAAAATTGAATTTGTATCCATAGTCAGCAAACAATAGAATGATGCGGTCGACTCGGACAAGATGCGGTATCAGTTCGTCATCCATCAGATAAATATCATCTACGTACGAGAATGCATCTGGATCTATGCTGTGCAACAAAGACACAGCACGTGCCGCAAATGCCCCGGGGCTGTTCTTATACCCCATAGGCAAGCACGTACATTTTTTCTGATTTCCGACGGCGCTAAATGCTGTCAAGTCACGGCTCTCAGGAGCCAAGTTATGACTGTAGAAACCATTGGATATATCCAGTGTCATTTTGTATTTTTTACGAACTAGGCTGTTCACTAGCGCAGAGCTGTGTGTGTTCTGTACCGCAAATGTACGACAATGACTATTCAAATTTCGATAATGTAATACAATGCAAAATGAACCATCCGGTTTAGATGCAGGAAAAAGAGGATTATTCATTGGTGATACACAGGATTCAATTACTCCTTGATATTCCAATTGAGTCAGAATGTCACAAACGGGAGCCTTAGCCTCACGTCTGATTGGATATTGCGGTTGTGGCTGTGGCATAGACTGTAATGGTGTCTCATGCACTGGTGAATCTCTATCCCAGCCCACCTGATTACGGTACACCGCTGTGGCAAGGGCCAATGCCCACCCAGATGCGTAAGCCTGTTTAGCTTCCTCAGGGACGTAACGTGAAAAACTCGGAAGTATCGCGTCCTCCCCTCGAGAAACTGCCAGAACAAATGGTGGAGGCCAATCTGCCTCCGTCAACAAAATGTCATATGAGGAGGTGAGATTTTCCCAGAAAAACGCTGTAATTGTACGCTGTATATCACCTTCAATTTGCAAGACTATTTCATAGAGTCTATCTGGGGGTGCAACTCGAGTATCTGCTGTTTCTACTGTAATAAATGTATCAGTTGCTCTCGCCTCCAGACAGGGACGCAGTGCCTCCTGCACTATGGCAACCTTCGCTGCGCTGTCGAGCAGAGTCACCACCCATGTCCAGTCTAGGAGTAGCCTTCTCACCGCCTGAGGCATACTTCGCTGTTAAAGCGGCAACTTTCTTCTTTTGATAGGGGGGGTTGAAAACGAGGCAGTCCCTCTTGTTTGGCTTCTACATCAAATGTCGAGGTTGATCCCGTCCCTGTTGCAAGGTCGCTCCTTTACCGCGATCCTGATGCTCCCCACCACCGACTTGAGAGTCCGATGTGTTCTGTAAAAAACTAGGAGAGCGCTGATCAGGGACTTGAAATCTATCAGGAGTTTTAATTTTTGCGCAGTCGTGCAAATCATAAGTGCGCTCAGAAGAATCAGGTGTCAGTGAACCAGCACGCGAACCCTGCTTCTGTTGTTGCTGCCCCTGTTTTTTATTTCTCCAGTTCTTTTTAGGAAAGAACGGGTGCCCATCCTTATCAGTCTGGGCTTTTTGTTGAGGTTGAGTTTGAGTAAAAGGTTTAATTCCCAGACTATTGCGCCCTAAGGTTTTGTAAGCTTTAGCAATAATCTTTGGCAATTCGCACTATTTGTCCACGTCAGCAACAGCCTCCAAGCGTTGCACCACTTGTAAGCGAACAGCTTTACCCTTCACATTAGCAAGGGTCATATCGCAAACAATATCGAACACTCCCACCAGTCTCATTCCCAACTCCAGGGCCGCTTCGGTCCCATGTTCATCCTGAACACGTTTTATCATGGAAGGGAGAACGGTCATTGAGGGAGTGCCAAAATACATCGAATATACCGCTGCAAACACTCTACCCCAAGTGTTACAATCAGCTAACTCGGGAACAAGGCCTTTAGGTAAGCTCATGGTCAGAATCCTGTGCTTTTCCACAGGTGTGGTATTTGGAAAAACAGCTTTGAGTTGCCCACATTTTTCAGCAAGCCAATAAGAAAGCTCGTCCTTATTTTGTGGGTGTTTGCCCATCACTGAATTAATCATGATAGGACTGATAACTACACCACCGGGTCCCGGAAACAGCAGCAACTCCAGGTGGTCCCAACTTCAGGTTGCGCAAACAGGCCATGTGGCCCCATCAATCCATAAGGGGCCTAAATGGACCACTGACAAAGGGTGAGGAAGGGCGCCATTAAACCATATAGTGTGTTGCCAAGCTGTTAACGGAACTTCAAGAGATCGATAAGGTCGATAATCCCACGGTAGCGCGGTGGCAGTATACTCATGAAAGAAATGATCATTTCCATCCACTGCCGGAAAGGTGACCCAAGAATAAAACCCCTCGAAGCAGTGCGCAGCATCCGCCTCAACAACAAAAATAAGATCAGCACCACCATTGGGGACTCCATATTGAGTCAAATAAGCGGTGACTGGAGCGCGGTTCGGAGCTGTTATGGCAACTGCCATAATGAATGTAAGAGAATAACAACCTACGAGCGGCAGCGCAATAACTGGCAAAAGAAAGTAAAAGCACATTTTAGAATTCAAGCTTGAAAAACCTATAACTTCACAATATAGGAGGCTACACCGTCACAACTGTCTACGGAAACAGATGTGAGGGGATTGTGGACAAGCCCAAGCACTATTCAGGAGCCTCGCAGATAAGTACCAGACCGAACATTGGCGGCGCCATGTTGCAGGGTTTCTGCACATAAACAGAGCTATGCGCAGGAAAACAGGACCTCAGTGTGTAGGGGCTGAGCCTTCCTACCGCCTCAGTACCCAAAATCCCAAAACCGACTAGCTATAGTGTCTCATTCATACTCCTACATAATCACGAAGCTACAAATGATTAGACAACCCAGAACACAACACTCCCGACTCTCTCAGGAATCACGGTAGCAAAACATACCGTTTCGTTTACTCACTCGTACCTGTCCACAATAAGAATTGACAGAGTCACTGTTATAGTTCAAAATGTTTATTTTAACTATTGTGCTCTATAATGCAGTATACGAGCAACTACCAGCAGCATAACGCACAAACCTAAAACAGTTAGCATTGTTGTAATTCCATAGATTATAAAGGGGGATGTCATTGTATACAGACAGTGGATAAAGGACTATAAGGCCTAACCACCCTCCCCTTGGTAAGAAGAAGTTTTATTATATAAAGGAAGATCTCTGGGCTTTGTCAGCAGACCCCATACCTTAGTGCCTAGATGGTATTTCTACATCATAGGAACAGCAAAGCTCTTCTCCCTGGAAAGGTCCCTCTCCAAGTGTGTTTTAGAACAATATGCATCCCCATAATATCAAAGCACGAGTTTCCAGCAGTAGCAGCTGTGTTAGCATGTTTTGTCTAGGTGCTAGGTACTGACTAGAACAGAATAACAAGAGGCATTGTTTATCGACCTTGCACATCGTGTTCAGACTAAACTCCAGGAACAGGCAGAGAATGCAGAAAGCAGGCGATTCCCATGTGAAAGGCACAAACAGAGTCTTGCAGAATAAAGTCATGTAGTAATGTGCGCAAAAGCAGCATCATGGCAGCAGAGCTCATGCTAACTTAGCAATGTCGACAATGACCCTAACGGCCATATGACAAAACAAAAACTACCCAAGAAACAACAGTGTCCACAACCAAGTTCAGATGAGTTGGGACACCTGCACCATGACCTCCTTCATTTTCTCAATACGTGTGCGCAGGCAGGCCTGCTCCCTCTGTATGCCACCCAGCCTCAGGGTAATTTTCTTAAGTTCCCGTAATATACAGTACTGGAACATGGAGCCATGCTGTTTCCTGGGCCTCCTAGCCTGTGTGGTTGTGGCTGGCTGGCTGCAGCTGTAGCTTCTGGTACCTGGGGTTGGTGTGGCTGTCGCTGACTTGGTCCCACAGCGGTTGGTGTTTTGGAGGTTGTAGCTGCTGATGGTCTCATGGTCGGAGGGACATTCCAGGACCCCGCTGCCTTAGCACGCTGTACAGTTTCTCCATCTTGCGGTAGGCCTTAGCAACATGTTTAACTTGCCAGTATCGGTCCCACCTCATTTCGAAGGTCCTGGCATCTTCGATGTCATGTTAGCTAGTGTGGCAATGGAAAAGCATTTTTAGCACAAGTTGTACATGTGTGTGTGAAAATAGGCTGATATTGTAACACAGTCATTCAGTCTAAACTTTTTATTTGGCTAAACAGCCATAAAAAGACATTGCATCAATGAAACGGTAATAAAAAAACATATATTATAAAAATTCATAGGAAGCACCACATATACGATACATTCCATAATAAAAACATGTTTCAGTGAAATAAAACCAAAAAATTGATCACAATGTAAACTTAATATAGGGCAAAGATAAAATACTGCACAATTCATCCAGGGCTAACATTCTTTAATGCTTTCCTGAATCTAAGAGCTTGATGTAGATAGCTAGTTACAGCAAGACAACAGTGTTCACATTCTAAAAGTTGAAGATACTATAAACAGTCTTTATAAGATCTGGAGCCAAAAGTGCGTAGAAGGGGTATTACATTTTATTTATTCAGGAGAACATAAAAACTACAGCTTGGAGGCATTTTCGCAGGGGCAGTGATGGCAGGGATTGAAACCAGATAACATGGTGAGGGTAGGCTACCATAAAGTGGAAGGTGCTTAGTCTATAGCGAGTTAAATGAAATCTATGTTCACTATTTGAGACCCATGTTAAGTAACGTTCAATCCTTATCTCACTTTTTATATTTAGATTGCACTGGACTGAGCTCAACTGTTGATTTTTGGAAAATCTAACTTGATTTCTATATTGGCAAAAAAAGTGTTTTCACTGCAAGATTTGAGCTGTTATCAATTTCATTTGAAGAGTTAAAAAGATTTGAAAGAGCTCCTTCAGAAAAACCCTTTTTAACATGGGCGAGCCAAGGAACGGAAAAGGCTCGATCCTGTCTCTAACAGTCTTAAATAACTAAGGGGCATATTAGCAAGACTGGCGATAAAATTATCGCCGTTTTAGCGGCAGGAAACTGCCGCTAAAGCGGCGATAATTGGCTTGCTAATAAGCGTTATAGAATTCCAATAGAAGCCCAGGTTAGATGTGCAGGACATCTAACCTGGGCTTCTATTGGAATTCTCTAACGCATATTAGCAGCCAATTATCGCCGTTTTAGCGGCAGTTTCCTGCCGCTAAAACGGCGATAATTTTATCGCCAGTCTTGCTAATATGCCCCTAAGTGTGAGAAGGTGGTATACTTTGAATGCCAAATCTTAAGCCGCATATGTAGTGGAGCAACCTGGACTAATTCCTCTAAGAAAGGGAGTCCAACCTCCAGGTGAGCAGTAAGGCTGGCCATACTTTTGGGGATCGCTAGTAGCCTACAAAGAAATGTGTTTTCAATTTTCTGGAGGCTGCTAGGAAGGGTATATCCACAGACACCCACCCCATAACACCCCAAGGAAAGACATTTACTTTTGTACAGGGTGATAAGTTCTTTAATGGGTTTTTTGACCAAATTTGTTGGAAATTCTAAAAATATCATCAATGGCCCAAGCAAATTTATAAGCTCTTTTCTGAAAGAATTATACCAAGGAAATTGAAGCTTGGACTTTTATAATAGGGATACCATCTATATTAAATGAGCGGGAAAGGGATCTTTCTGGGGCCACAGATCATAATATGTGACTTCTGGTGGTTTATTTTCCGGTTAAGTTCCCCCATAAAATCGTTAAATGTGTCGAGAAGCAGATGCAAGCCATTGGCAGCATGGGCGATCAGGAGAGCGTCGTCCACATATAATAGAATGAGTACTAGGCGGTTACCAACTCTAGGGAGATCTATGCCTTTGGCTGTCAACACAGTCTTGGGGGCATTTATTTAAAAGAGGAATAAAAATGGGGCTAAGATGCAACCGTGCCTCATGCCCTTGGTGGAATAAAAGGGAGTAGTGCAATCTCCATTTATGTTGAAGTGGACCTGTACCTTTGTATCGCTATGGAGGCGTATAAAGAAGTCTACCAGAGCTGGGTCAATCCATGCTTTGCACATCATAGACCATAATTTGCCCCTATCCACCAAACTGAACGCGCTAAAGTGGTCCGAAAAGGCCATATAGAGAGCCACATCCCTAGCTTGGACTTATTTCCCTGATATCAGAAGAAGGTTTAATGTTTGCTTAACTGTTCCTACCCCCGGATGGAAACCGTATTGTGTTTCTGAAAAAAATCTATAGTCAAAAACCCAATGCTCCAAAATCTGTAGGAGGACCCGACCCAAGATCTTTGCTGAGGAGTCCAGGAGGGAAATGGCTCAATAGCTTGAGGGTACGCTTCTGTTTCCTTTTTGAAATATGAGGACGATAGTGGACTCCTTCCATGAATGTGGGATGTCACCTTTAACTGCAGCACGGAAAACTTTGGCTAAAAGAGGTGCCAAAAGGCAGGATCCTGCCTGCAGATGTCAATGGGAACCCCATCAGGTCTGGTGCCTTTCCAATGGATGATTGTAGTATGGCCCTAGCTACAGCCTTGACCTCTATGGAGTTACTTAGGGCTAAGGTTTCCATGCCTGTGGGAGTCCTGGGAAAATATTTTTGAAAAATGACCCACCCACTCCTCTGGGGGGATATGACATTCGATTTTAGGTTGGTTATAATCCATGAAGTATATTCTATTAATTACTTCCCAAAACGTCCTGGGGTCTCTAGATAAGGCGGTTACTCAGAGATCGTCCCAAGATTCCTTTCTTATATCCTGTTTCCTTATACCTAGGAGGGTTTTGTATGAAGATCTACATTGTCTTATGACCTCACTGTTACGGTGATGCACCTTAAAGGACTCCTTCAACTGTTTAGGAGCAGCTGTGCAAGTGGAGTTGAACCATTTGTGCAGGCGGGGTTCCTTATTTTGGGCTTAATAACCAACAGCCTTGAGGCATGGTTACAAAGACTCTCAAAACTGGCGAGTACTTTCCAAGCTTAAACCTCCTCTACTAATCAGGTCATCACGCTTTGCGGAGATTAAGTTTCCCATTTTAAATGAATACAGCTGTTTTTTGAGAACTGCAAGTCAAGGGCGAGGGTGTGTGTTTGGGGACTATCAGGGGCCCGTGTGAGACTAAATACTAGTGGGTTGTGATCACTAAAGATAGATGATAAAATAAATGAGTCATGTATATGTGGCATGAAATGGGCAGAATATAGAATAAAATCAATAAAAGGTACTTTCCCTCCACCGGTAAAAGTTGGAGGGATGGGTTCACCTTCCTTAAAGAAGTCAATGTTAAAAAATAAATTGTGTTTCATAATGCTCTGGTTCAAAGCAGCTCCATATGGGGTGCACATGAAATGTGTAAGATTTTCCTTATGCCAATCAGTTACCAACCCATAGAGTGCCCCCCCATCTGGATATCTCAGGCAGTAATCTGTAATAAAGTGGTCTATTTCATTTATCAGGTCAATGGGCTGGTTGGAAAAAAAGTTAAAATAAAAATGTATTAGAAGGACATCCAAGAAGCTTGGGAATGCTAAGCGCAAGATTTGGGAACATTGGTTACACAAGAGGTTTTCAATGTTCAAGTTCCTAGACCTTAGAGATATGAGAACTCCTAAATCCCCCTTGGCTCTGCCTGAATTTGAAGGAGTGTAAGCAGCACATAATTATTGAAAACCATCAACATAAAAATTCTCAAGTGACCCAGCCTCCTGACAGCATACAACAATGTATCCTTTAATCAACTCTAACCGGGCTCTGTTGTCCAGCTTGGTTCTGAGACCGTGATGTTCCAGGACAACAATTTTAGGCAGTCAGAACCGTGTGGGGCGAGGACGAGGGGTTACTTGAAGTAAACTGAGGGGGGAAGGTTTGAATGACCTGCTTGTCGGTTTCCTGGCCCGTATTATCGGGGGGTTGACTGAAAGGCTGGACAATCACTCTCTGTCTGACAAGGAGGCCAGAATCTCAAAGCTGTTCACATGGGCAAAAAGAGAAGTGGACTTATGAAATGGGTCAAGGCCTTGGCCTGTAGGCTGGCGAGGCATTGAAGTGATGGATGCAGGTTGGTTAAAGAAGCCCAGTGGCAGAGATCGAACCGTGTCTTTGGCGCCATGGTCCAATCTACATAGTAGTTGGCCTACAAGGCAAGGGTTTCAAAAGTTTATTACCACACAGTCACTCCTTGAAAACTTGGGAGAGTAACCTAGCCAAACCACTTTCCTGACCATGATAATTTCATCCAAGAAGATTTGTGGCCCACCTGCGTTTGCTGAACACCATTGCACTACTTTACTTCTTAGGCCTTGCCAGTCTTCTTGTGTGCCTTTGGGTAGGGAAGGGACACCCTCTAGAATGATAACGTATGGCGTGCATCCGGGCGGCATTTGTAAAAGATCCTCGCTTCACTTATAAGTGAGAGAAGAACTTTTTGAATTTAAATTTCCATGTGGGCAGAAGCCTTCTCCCTCTTCAGATGCTTTGGGAGGCAGTGGGAGGCTGGCTACAGTGGGTGGTGGATGAGCAATTGGATGACCAATGATTGTAGTTTTCAAAGTAGCAGGCAAAGGAGGGGGTTGACTGGATGTGGGGGGAATTGGGCAGGAGCTGATCAAAAAGAGGTTTAAATACAGCCTGAAATATTAATCTGAGATTAATTTCTGATAAGGATCCACATAGATTTAAAGGGGCCATTGCATCAGGCTTTGTACATGTTCTTTTTGCGCATATGCAGTCATTGTGTGTGAATTCATTTCACCTTTTCCGCTTAGTCAACAATGTCTTTTGGGCGTTAGGAGTTAAATTGGCTGTAATAATCAAATGGGTTTTTTTTGGAAGAGTTACGGGTGGTACCAGAATTAAGGGCTACTGTAGGTGCCAGTGGGCTAGCTGGCCGGGGATACAGAACGACTTCAGGCAAAGCGTTGACTGGCTTTGTTGGGGGAGCGGGGAGACCAGATGAATCGTTTGTTTCCATTAGTTTTTGTACTGCGTCTATCTGGCTTTCAAAGATCTCCAGTTCTGATGAAATAACTCCCATGGCTGAAGAGAGATAAGAGGTAATAAGAGGAGTACAACCTGTCTCGTTGGCCCCAGTCTTCCTCCGGGTGACAGGAGTCTGTCCCTTTTCCACCCTGGTTGAGTGGTAAGGACATGGTAAGTGCTATAATAGGCTTAACTTGAACCAAGACTGGCTTAAATTAGTGGGCCAAGAGAGTAGGCCCGGCCCAGCCACGACTGGCGGAGGACTCTGGGAGTCCAGCGGCACTTTTACAGCGTCAGTACCCGAAGTCTGTGGCCTCTTTTTAGCTCTGGGGAATGCTGGGGGGACGAAGTCCCACCCCAGCAAGGGCCTCTTAGCAGCGTGAATGCAAGCTGTATTGATGCAGGCAGAGAAACCACCAAAATTAGTATCCCAGACTGCAGGAGTCCAGCGCGCTTTTACAGCATCAGCGCCCAAGTCTATGGCCCCTCCTTAGCTCTGGAGAAATGCTGCGGGACGAAGTCCCACCCCAGCAAGGGCATCTTAGCAGCTTGAATACAGACAGGGGCAGAGAAACCACCAACGTTAATATCCCAAATCATATGTGCCTCACCATACCAACCCCAGAAATAGAGATGGATATATGCACAATATACTGTCATTACATGGACACGAGTTTGATGCCATCTGTGTAGGTGCACATTATGTAAATATGGTCACAATGAGATTACAACCATATCATACAGAACAATGATTCACACTTGATGATGTAAAGATTTTACATTGGACACATGGTACAGATTATGGAAATTGGGTTCTGGGTTTGCATCCTGCGAGTGGGCTGAGACTTGCTCATCAACATACGTGAAAGCGGTTAATGTGATACAGTCCAGGTAGTGTGCCTCTACTTTGCATACCCCATCTGGAGTCACACAAGGCAGCACTCATTGCTGACTTCACTTACTGAGTGTTAGGTAGCTAATACATGGATAGGGGTTGTCATTTATCTCCTGAAAAACATGACTGAGGTAAATTACAACTATATACCCTCAGGCAAATGTACAGAAATGTGACATGTGGCTTCTGGGACACGCTTGTAGCCAAAAACATGTTGAGTCCAACTTAAACATGTTTCTGTACACAAATTGAGCCAGATGTATGAATTCTTATTTTGCATTTCCTAAACAGAGATCCTGTAGGAATCTCTAATCAGGAAATGCAAAATGGTATGCACAAAATTTGCGATTTCGTGATAGCATAGTAGGCATCGCTATTAGTAAATCGCAAATAGGAAATGCTATAGCATTCACTCCAATTTGTCAAATAGGAAATGGTTTGCATTTCCTAAATTGTGATTTTCTAATAGGAAATTGCAATTTAGGAAATCCAAACCAAAGGGTATCTCTAGGCTTAAGGCCCCCCTGGAGTCATCCCAAAATTCATAGTGCACATGTAAATTCACATATGCCCTAGGAGCACATGTGCACTTCCTGTCACATTAAAAAATTCTTTTTTAAATGCATTTTTTAATTTTGCACGTAGTTACCATCAACTTTGAGTCTATGGTAATAGCATTTCCTAAATATCCAATTCGCATTTGGGAAATGCTTTGTACATGTGCTTTAGGAATCGCAAATAGCTAATCCTTATTTGCATTTCCTAAATCACAGTCACAATTTGCGATTTCTACCTGGTAGAAATTGCGACTGCTTTTTGGCCTTTTTACATATGAAAATGCTTTTTTGCATTTCTTAATGGACCGAAATTGCAACTCAGCCTGTTAAGAAATGTAAAAAACTTTCGGACATCTGGCCAATGGTCCAAAGCCTTAATTCGTCTGAACACATTATGAATTAGACAATGCTTCTCAGTAGTGTGTTTGCATGCCAGAGCACTCATCTGACCAAGAATTTTATTGCATATAATGCAGGCCTCCTTGCGCCATGAATCTGAGGGAGGCTCAACTACCCATGAGGCTAGATGATTACAACAGCCATACTTCATGGTTGGCTAATAAATCGAAGATCTAGATATCCACATGATGATATACAAACATATGAACAGACACATGCATCCATGTCATTTGTTGTCTGTCATGAGTCAATTACATTTATTATGATGAAGTTTGTCCATCTCAAAAACATATGCCGCAAATATCACATTCAAAATTGGTTAGATTGTGATATCTACCCTGCTGAAACTGACATACATCTTTTCACAAATCTGCATTTTGTCAGTCATACTGCTACAGGGACAGATATGTTGTCTACAAACAAATTAGGTGTAACACAGCACGTAGGTTTGGCCACCCTTATGGTCAGTCAAACAGACTTTTTTTAGCTGGAGAGCTCAAAAGTATGCAGCATGTCTGAGGTAAGTATGCTGCATTATGATGGAACATATGTGGCATAATAACACACTGTGTGACTGAGATTCCATCATAACTACTTGTACATGCTTGCTAACAGTGTCTGTGTAAAAATATTACACACCATCTGCACCTGTGTAATACACAATTTTGGGCATATGCAACAGTATCTTGCCCAGACATGCTTAGAGACCCACATTTCACTGTGCTACTACATACGTTAAACATGATTGTATAGCTAAGTGCCATTTGTTGTACAAGCTTATGTGTTCCTTTTGAAACACTTGCAGATTCAGCACCAGATGATGGTTACTGTGCCCAAAGCCACAGGACAATAGATGTGCAAACATTAACACAAATGTTAAGATGCTTACATCCTGTGAGCCTGCTTACATACAGCCAACATTCACAATGGAATTCTTCCTTGTTCATTCCAAATTAATCTGTGGCCAGGTTCTGTTGTGTTTCACACACTGACAGCAAATTAATTGTAGGTGAATTTTACCTCTCAAAACACATCACAATGTTACATTTCGCTTCAATCACATACAGGCTTAGAAATGCTACATACATGTACTTATACCACTTACCAGTAGCGTTGGGGACTAGGAAGGATTCCACCTCTCCACGTGTGAATGATAGATATCCACCTACAATACATGGTGTTGGACATTGCATTATAAATAGTGCTTTAACATATGCTTACATTTAAATCTGACAAACAATGCTATCCCAGTATTTCAGATTTACACAACAGCTTAGACACACATATTTGAATATGGCCTGATTATTGGACGCAGCTAGTCTGCTGGCAGGCCTGAGCTAGCTGGATGATTAAGTTCAGATATATTCATCATCACATGCCTGAAGCATGCCTCAACCATGTGATATATTTAGTTATGCTGGCCAGCATCATGTCGGACTCCCTTGTACCTTGACACATGGGTGACAACAGTGACCCACGGAATGACTAAGTGGTGTAATGCTTGAATAGGTCCAGCATACACCGTATGTAACATTATAAAAGTCATATAAGGGTTTACTGGCACTGGTGCATAGAGTGCTGACTTGTGTGAATTATTTGTACCTTCCAACTTTGTGCAAGGATGCATGTCATGTCTGCAGGTATTAATTATGTTTTGGTGTTTCCCTGAAAGAAACACAGTTCTGCACATGTGGATGTTTATGAGACATATTAATCTGTGTACATGTGTAGCACAATGCAGCACACATGGAAGATTTAACATATATGGACTTTGGACATAGATCGGCTGCTTCACCTTCAAGAGTGAGTGCTCTGGCAATTTGAAAGCATCACCTGCTCATTCATGTATATCACATAAGGAAAAGCTAATGATTCCATGCATTTTCATTTAGAACTAACACCCAGGAACCATTGAACAGGTTCTTGAGCAAGGGTATGGCAATGGAGCAATTCACAATGTGCTTGTTTAACGTAGGCCCTCAGAGGCACACAAAGTTCCCTTACTTTCCTTCAGTTCCTGATATCATTGCAATTTGATATACATTGTGTACCTTGCTATAAGTAAAAACAACTAGACAAATTATGTACAGTCCATGTTTGGCATCCCTGATATAGCTACATCACAAAAACCTGAAGGAACATACACAACTACGGGTCCACCAATTTCCAATCCAAGGAGGTCAATTACATCGGCCTCCCATGCCACCACGTCAGCCTATCTATGCTTGATCTGGATGCAGGTCCGATCGACTGTGAAGTAAGCTAAAGAATGGTGATGGATTCAACCCAGATCTGTGACTGGGGGTAAGTGTGTTTGCTGTGTATTTCTGGTATCACATCCACATGTTGTTATTGGCCCATTAAAAAACAAATAACAGCTTATGATTGCAGACACAGAACATATCTTATATATTTCATATCAATACAATTTACCCTCAATACAAACATCTATGTAACAATTTATTTAATCAAGTACCATTATACTACTACACATGCCTATTATAAAGCTGACATCATATACATCACTGGTTTATAAATACATTAATATATACACTTAAGGTAAACAATTAGCAATGAAGAAAGAAATATTGAATACGTTTCCACAATCCTATCAATTGGGCGCCCTTCTTCAGGAAAACCCTGTAGAACATGTTAATCAGTAGCAAGCTCAGTGACACATATATGTATTAAATGTTATGGCATAATCACTTGCAATTGCATTAAACCATTGTCTGATGGTTATCATTGGTATGCCTTAAGTACATTTTTCACTGTTTCAATGTGTAGGGCCAGATTTATTAATGCCTTGTGCTGACGTTAGGGACATATGAAGCAACACAAAGTGGTGCCAAGTGTCAGCATGAATTTTCTTTCCAGCACAAAAATGAGTTTTGCTTTGGAAAGGTGGCCTTTTCACAAGGGGGCCTACGGGGCCTGCGGGACAAGAAACATGTCGACCTAACCGGATTCTACGGATGATTTTGTGCAGTGCATCCACTCCGGGTATTATTCTTACCAGGGAGTCAACCACTAATAAAAACCTTACATTAGACACTTCCCTAGGTAATTTTACCAATTCTTTTCTGTTAGGCCCAATCGTTCATCACTATCCCTCAAAATGGGAAAAGATAATCCTTAGATGGGGAAGCAGGGCCAACTTTAGGGCGGTGCGACCGGTGCGGCCGCACTGGGCGTTGACCTGGAAGGGGGGCACTGACTTCAGGGGGGCGCTGTGTTTTGCTTTAACTTATGATTTAAAAGCACCTACTGCCGGGTTCTTTGTCCATACAGCTTTCAGGCAGCAATAAAAATGTCGATATAACTCTTGCAATTAATATTCCTGCTAGAGAGGGTGAGGGATCAGAGTTTTGTCTAGTGGCAGTTTTGACTCACCATTAGGAAGCGCAGAGGGTTAATATGCCTGCTGCAAAGAACAGATCTGTATTTTATGTAGATAGCTGAGTGGATTAGTAAAGCCAGCCTTTACCAGTGTTTTAAAACAATTGAAATGTATTTGAGAGAGGGCCTATGGAGAGATGAGGGGCACTTTTGCCGGATGGTAGTGAGGTAAATCCGAGGAGGAGGTCATGGGATGAGGGGTACCGAAAAGGATTGTCGCACCAGGCGGCACTAGCGCTAAAGCCAACCCTGTGGGGGAGTTAAAAAAAACGCACTGGTTTGTGTGACTTTGGGATAAAAGATATCCCTGTAGAGCTATGCCTGTCAGGTATTGCCCCCCCCTACCCGATGAGGAGCAGGTCACAATGATGAAGCATGTCACCTAGGTGGGTGAGGGACCCCTTATTCCAACAGGAGATGTCCTGTAACTTTAGGCTTCTCAAAATTGTGTAGCACCAGAAATCATTGGTTGACCATTCAAGACTGCCAATAAAAACACTTGTCTGGAACGCCATACCGTGCAGTACTATGGCCTTTCCACAGCACCTGACCCACTTTACGCAGCTTTTGTCAAGGGAGCTTTTATGGGGGAGGCTCACCAAAACATCCATAGTTTTGATGCAAAGTCAGGTCTACTAAGGTAGCTGAGCAAGTTTTTTCCTCAAAAGTGAACACAATGCAAGCAGGAACAGACAATTGATTTACCCCTGACACCAAAGTATAGCATCTGTTGTGCTGTGTGCAGTACACATCAAATATTTTGATCTCTATGAAGCTGTCTGTGCATAGGAGGTTGTAATGGAAGGGTATGCTTCCAGTACATATACTTCTCTGGATATTGCACAATTACCTATTCCTCATAGTGCAATGCTCTACATGGTGCAAAGCAGTCAATTTGTGCACACTCACCTTGTTCCACTCATGGGGACCCCAGCAGGAGTCCCTCTATTCCGGTGCTCTTCCTGCGTTATTTCCAGTGCCTGGGGCGCTGGGGCCTGGTACTTATACCTGCCCCACCCAGGTGCCGGCCTCTTTGTTCCCCGCTGGACACGCTGTCCAGGCACGCAGTGAGATGAGCAGAGGCACGCAGTTTCAGGTTTTTGTTGGAGGTGAGCTGACCAGTCTTGGCTTTGTTCAGTTCTCGGTTTCTGTGTCTGTTAATGTTGTTTATGGGCTTGCCTATCTCTTTGGGCATTATAAGGGCAAATGCCACTACTTAGGTATAATAATGGTCAGGCTGATCATAGTTTTTGTCTCTGCATTTTAGACTAGGAATTTTGTTTTTGCGGCCTCCGCCCCTCTTCTGCTTTTAGCTCTTTAGATCAATGGAAGGAATATTTTGAGGGTCATATCAATGATACCCATTTGTAGATCTACCTGACTGCCAAGTGTTTGGGTCTTGCCTCCACCATTGGGACAATGGGGCACCCTACTTTGGCTCTTGGCTAAGGTCGGGCAGAGTTAGGCCGGTCTCTGCTGTGCGATTTAATTGGAGCGTTACATCAGCGTGGGGTGTTCTTAAGGACCTGTCTCCCCAGCCTTGAGGCATGTGTTGCTGCTGCAGGTGACTATACTAGGGGAGAGGATGTGGCATAATGACTTTGGGCTGGGAGGCTTCCTCATCTTAAATTATTGTGGAGTGAGATCGGCAGTAATTTTTGGGTCCCCTGGTCGGCTTTCTACATCGCATCAGAAGGGTTGTGTACTTTGGTTGTTGGGTCACTTGGTCATTCATTTGAACAGTTATTCAGGGTGGGGACCTTACTGGGTGGTGGCAGCCTTGTATCCACCACATATATAACAACTTTGGGCACAGAATGGTGCGAGGATTCGCTGGTTGGCACCATAGGTGGTGCATCCATTTTTGTTAGCAGGGATGCAGCGTTAACGAGGGCGGCTGCTGTGAGCGGAGTAATGGAGAGATTTTGGAATCCATCGTTTTGTGAGTTTGAGGGATTTGCGCTCACTGAACATTGGTCTTTCTGCAGTGTTTGCATTCTATATCATGTTACGAGGCCAATTTGGGGAAATTTTGCAGGGTTTTCATTGGCTGCACCATTGTAACTGGTTTCCTCATTGTTTTATTTTCCTTTCTGGTAGCCCATACGTGATCTAGTGTGTTAATCGGGGCACATTCCTAATGGGGAAAAAACCTCTACTCCAGAGGGCCAGCTGTTTGATTGGATGCATAGTCCTTTCAATGTCACATCTCTCTAAAGGTTTGGAATGTGCCTTGTTAATTGTAAAATCTCTGTGTTGTATCAGGCTTGAATAATGGGCGGCCGTTCATAGAGAAGGGAGAAGATGTGGCGTAAGTGTCACAGTTGCTAACTGATAACCAGGTTCCAGTCTAAGCATCGGCTAAGCATCATGTGGTGCTCGGTAAATCACTTAATCTCCCCAAACTAAAAATCAATGTGTGTGTGCTTGCATAAGGTAATGGAGCGAAAGCACCATGATACCTAATCCCATAGGAGGTATAGTTGGCTAACGGGCTGGGCTTCAGTCTTGGAATGGGGGACCAGGTTCGAGTCCTGGCACCAGCTCACAACTCTGTTACCCGGGGCACATCAGTTAATATTCCTTTGCCCAAAATCAAGGTAACCTTCAGTGTAAGGACCCTGGACCCAGTCAGTGCTATGTATTGCAAACTTCAATGACCTTCCTGCTGGGCTTGAGTCCTGTAGATGCAAGCTTTGTTTTTTTCCTGAAATGCAAAGCCGCACATGTTTTTTGTTGCAGCTGTCAAGCGCGGTAAATTGTGTTAATTAACTTCACATAGAAGAGGAGGAGTTTTCAGCCACAATGTTACAGCAGCGGATTATATAAAATAAAGTTAGGCTAATTTCTGGCTAAATGTGGCTATGGTAATGATGGCGGGTAGCCAATTTTACTCATGTTTAGAGAGGATGGCCCCCATGTTTTTAGTTAACTTGAACGTTGAACTTTAATTTTATTAGGTAACTTGTTTTGAAACATACTCTTTCATGTTGATTTGTGGGCCAGAGGTATGTTAAACTCAGCTATACGTCGAGTGTTTTCACGGTCAGCTGTAAATGGGTAATGTTGGACCTGACCCTTTTTCCAGTTTTATCCCCTGACTTTTTGCCTTTTCCTCCTATTTTTCTGACCTGTTTTTGTTGGCTTTAGAACTCTGGGCACTTTACCACTGCTGATCAGTGCTAAAGTGCATATGCTCCCTGTGTAAATGTTATTGATGATTGGTTAACCATGATTGGCTATTTTACTTACTCGTAATTCCCTAGTAAACTGCACTATGTTTGCCATGGGCCTGCAAATCAAATGCTGCTAGTGGGATTGCAGCACTGATTGTGCCACCCACATGAGTAGCCCTGTAAACCTATCTCAGACCTGCCATTGCAGCGTCTGTAAGTGCAGTTCTAAACTGCCATGTTGGTCACCCATTTGCGAGACCCTAACCTTCCTTTTCTCTACATGTAAGTCACCTCTACATAGGCCCAAGTTACCCCCATGGGCATGGTGTAGTGTATGTGAAGGGTAGAACATGTACTGGTGTGTTTCACACATCCTGATAGTGAATTACTGCCAATTTTGTTTTCACTATTGCAAGGACGAGCTCTCCCATAGGTTATCATTAGAGCTGCCTTGTAACATCTTACAAGTTTAACTTTCAATTGGGAACAGCTAGAGATTTGGAGTTCGGGCTCTCTGAGCTCAGAATTTAATAACACATCATTTAGTAAAGGTGTTTTTTAAATTGTGTGTTTTCGAAAATTGACATTTTCTTGTTCAATCATCCTTGTGCCTCTGCCTGCCTGCCTGCCTGTGTAATCAATGTCTGCTTTAGACTGACAGGGGCCTGTTTCTACATTCACTCTGGACAGTCACACAAAGGGAGCTGAGGTATGCCCTGCATATCCTGATGGCCCATCACAAGGCTGATGGGTCTTCCTGAGCTAGAGTGGTGGTAGCCCTATTTAGGTGCTGTCATCTGCACCTAAATAGGGCTGTGTCTGCCTTTAACAATGCTGTCTCCACCCCCTGTAGTGTGGCTTGTCCAGGTAGGACAGAACTGGGTCTACTAAGCAATAGAGACTTTTGTTGAAGCCTGCATACTTCAAAGGCTGAAAGTAGTATAAGTAGTGGGGTTCTGACCCCAGAACTTTAGAACACTTCTGAATCAAGAGGACCCTGCCAAGAAGAAAAGCTGAAGAGTTGTCAGGAGGAGTACTTCCCCTTTGCTGTGTGTTGCTTTGCTGGGTTGGCCTGCAGTTGCTGCTTCTGTCTGTAGGCAGTGGAAAGTACTGGACTTTTACTTTGCTGTATCCTGCTTGAGAAGATTCTCCAAGCTTGAAGTAAAGGTTGCCCTCCCATTAAGAAGTTTCAGGGACACAAAGACTTCACTTGCAGCATCCATGAACTCCACTGCTGGGAGTTCTGACCTGCCTTGTTGTGCCAAATCCAGTCCTGGGCCCTTGGAGGTTGTTCCTGCTGCAAACAACTGCTTGAAGACATCAAAATCAACGCATCGCCCTTCCAGCGCCTGTTTTTCCGATGCAGCACCACCGTGCCAGAGAAATTTCCATGTGCCGCCGTTCAGTCGAAGAAATCGACGGAGCACCTGTCAGAAGCCGAAGAAACTGCCACAGCCCAAGTTCAGAGCACCATGTCTCTGAAGTCTGAGACCTCAGCACTGACACCGACGCAGGCCCTGTTTTGCGGGTGAAAGAAATGATGCATCGTAGGACCGCAGATGAAGAAATCGATGCAGCGCATGTTTCCTGCTGCCATATCGACTTCCAGCGTGTCTAGATTTCCACACATCGCACCTGTGTGCCATGTTTTTCTGATACAGCACATGCAGACCAGAACCGTCGTGGAATCGACGCATCACTTCCTCTTACAGTCCAGGATTCGACGCATCACTTCCCCTGCATGCAGCAGAACTGTTGCATCGCCTCCGCAAGGACTCAGGAACTGACAAATTGCTGTGTTTTCCGACACTTCCCTCCTCTGAGGCTGTTTCGTCTTGTGGATTTTGACACATTTGAGGTACTTTGTGTAAAACTCACGCATCTATAGTTCTCTATGGACAGAATTGCTTTAAACTTACCTTTTCGCCGGCCGGGTCCCGCGTCCTCTCTGCTCCTGCTCTCCTGCCTCTGGCAGGAACAGGAAGCAGGCAGCCATGCTCCCTCCCCATAGCCAATCACAATGTTGCAAGCAGCGTTGTGATTGGTTGGGACGCCACCCAGCCAGGGGCTTATGGGGAGGCCATGCTCTTCATGCAGCTTGCATGGAGAAGGGCAGAGTGCGCATGACTGGTTTCGGCGGCCCCAGAGGGCCGACCAAACAGTCTTTGTGCACTCAGGAGTGGGCACACCACTCCTCCCCTGCTCACAGAGCAGCCTCGCCCACCCGCCCGCAACCAAACATAAAATGGTAATAACTGAAAGTTATTACCATTTTATGTTTCTACTTCTCGCACTGCGAGAAAGCAGTGGGGCGACGCTCCTCCTCCCTAGTGGAGGCGCCGCCCCTGAATTTGAGTTGTGTATGTTAGATTTTTGTCATTTTGGTCTTGTTTGGTTTAGATAAAAATTGTTTATTTTTCTACACTGGTGTGGTGTCCATTTGTAGTGTTTTCACTGTGTTACTGTGTGTGTTAGGTGTGTGTTAGGTACACATACTTTATACATTGCCTCTAAGCTAGGCCTGACTGCCCATGCCAAGCTACCAAGGGGGTGAGCAGGGGTTATCTTAGATGTGTAATCCCCTTATCCTGACTAGAAGGAAGGGTCGCTACTTGGACAGGATGCAAGCCACTGCCAACTAGGGACACCCATTTCTAACAGGTAAAAACAGACTCCTCTGCCGAAGCACCTTCTAAATTGTTACGCTCAGAGGAACACTTTTCATTGCCCCATAGTGGTATTCATTCCAAGTAAAATTGTGGCTGAATGGACTCTCTGATTTCCAAACCAGATATGTGACTAATAGGGATTAGAAAGGACCACTTACTCTTCCATTACAGTCATAAACTTCACCGGTCCTCCAATATCACTTCCCCCCCTTTGTTCTGTGCACTTTTGCTAAGGTTATTCCTCAAGCCACACTTCTTTAACTCTCCTCATTTAGGATGACCAGACGCCTGCATATGCACCCCTCTGAGTCTGAGACATTTAGCAGGTAGGCACACACTGCAGTAGCCTTTTGTTAATTTGGGTAACTAAGATCAAATCATCGGGTTCTCTCTTTCTTTGCCGTCCGCCGCAAGAGTAAGGTTGTAACCACCAGAGTAATGTTGTAAAGTACTACTTTATACTTAGTCCAGTGTTTAGAGGCCTTGTTAGCAGGGCACTAATGTTGTTGCCTTTAGCTCCTTCGATCGTGATTTAATGTTTTCACCATATAGATGTGATGATTGCTTCTGCAGTCGGGTGCAGCAATGTGGGGTACGTTAGTTCCTTGCCAGAGAGCTGCAAGTATTGAGCAATCTGAATTGTCACAATTAATTTGTATCCTGTTTCAGAATCAAAGGGTTTTGCTCTGAGGCGTCCTCATGGCATTGGTTTCAGGACCTCGTTGAATTGAAACTAGAATCCATCGGTGGATTTGTTTTTAAGACTCAGAGCGATGTAAAAAATGTCTGCCCTTTAGAGGCAGGAAGGCTGCGAAGTAAAGTGAGAGGGTAAATGCAGCTGAGCTCATTTTTTAGAGGGTAGCACACTATAAATATTTTATCTGATACCAGGACCTGGTCTGCAAAGGCCTGGACACAATACTAAATAGGACTGTATGCAAACTCATATGTATTCATTAGTAACATACCTTTGCTGTCGTTATTTACATAAAGTATTAGTGATGGCTCAATAACGCAGCTCTAGAACTCATTTAAGTGTTTTTCCATTTGCAGTGGCTTTTTTGATGGCAACCCCAAGTAAAGGTGCTTCTTCGATCTTTTAGGGGGCTGTAGATTGATGAGGTGGTCTAAGGCCTGGAGCATTGTACCAGAGTCTTATCAGCACGCGTACGCATCTTGTCCGATTACTCATGAAGCTGCATTCTCAGTACATCTGCTCTGGTTATTCTTTTGTATTTCCCTGGTCGGTCTGGCAGCCCACAGGACATTACCCCTCCTTAGCTATTGCCTGTTTCCGGATGGCCCTGTATTTTAGGTAGGCATGGGGAGGGTGCACATTGGCACTTAGTGCACTAATCTCTAGATACTAGATACCTGGGACTGAACTGTCCATATCCGCTGGGTTTACTAGTTCATATCCCTGGCTCCAGTTTACCGCCAGCATATTTTCAACATTTTATAGATGCGTTCTAGAGTTAGCCTCCTGGTTTAACAATTATTTTGGCATTGGCTGGAACTGGAATGACTTAATGGCAAGGTACACTTGGTGGAGAAACTGTTCTTGTGAATGATCGAGAGGCATTAGGGGGTAGTCACAAACTGCTGTATCTTCACACCACAACTTTATGCCGAGGGCAGTGATGCAGCCATGCAGGCCCATGGATGCTGACTCATGCCTGCCTTTTCTTGTGGACACTCATCTAGGTCACCTCTGACCAGGGGTAATCAATAGTGCAACCTGGGTTCAAATTTAAATGGACTTACATCATATTGTCTTATTATGCATAAATGATTTCATGCAGCAGTGCATGTCCCATGGCCTCAGTATTTGATTCCAATTCAACATATTCATTTTCGTGCTAGATGGTATCCATTTTATACTTTCTTGCTGTTAAATAAATGTAGTAGGCAGCCCTTTCTATCAGTCCTGTACTCCACAAGCTGCAGACACCCACTGAGATTGGCAGCTGCAGGTCATAGCAGTAACCATTATAGGACCGGAACACCTTGACGCAGAGAGGAGTTCATGTGGTGGGAATACTGGGGGCGGGTGTAACTGGGGGCGGGTGTTTTATGGGATGGATAATCCAAGCATACCCCTTCAACACAAGGTGGTCGCGACAGCCGAATGGTTCAATGCCCAGTCCTGTGGTTCTAGACTTTACTCAGCTGCCTGCCCAGTGACAATCATTAAATCTCTGTCCAGTCTGTTTTTTTTTACTTTTAAAGGTTGGTCTATGGAAGCAAAAATGCTGATTCCTATCGGAGTATCTCGGAGGAAGGCATACCATGCTCCACCCTTTACAGCAGGGGAACAGTTTGGAGACGCTCCTGTGTTCCAACATCACAGGCCATACAATTTCAGGGGGCCAGTATGAAAAATCAACCCATTAGTCTTCTGTCTACTTGTCAAAGTTTACAGGCCCAGGCATGATTGCCAATTGCTTTTGGTAACAAAGAGCATTCATCGTTATTTATTGGAAAGCAGACAACTTGGGTTGAACAAATAAAGCACTTCCTGTAGAGCAATAAGCAGTCATTCAACTCACAGGCCACAACTCTTTCATTGGGAAGCTAAACAGTGGGCACCGGGTGGTCCAACCAGGGGTTAGACAGACCGAAGTTTATGTGACGCTATAAGCAGCCCAATATAGACCAGCAATTTACACACAGAAGAAGAACCATCAGGTTACAGATATCAAATGTCATACACAGTTGCAGTCATTGGAAACGTTGAGGACATGCATGGAAAACCATCTAATTTTCACTGTGCCTTATACAGTACTTGCCCACACAGACCAGTAGTCAAATTATGCTGGAATAATTAACTGATGGATGTTAACATTGCCCACATTTACAAAAGTTTGATCACAACATCACCATCGTCTCTTATACCGTGGGCCACTGGCATTATGTGATGCAGCAGCAATTTTAACAGAACCATGGGCCTGCATCATTAGCCATTCAAATGCCTCTTCCTTTCTGACCCACACTAGGAAGACTCAGCTCTGACTCCGACGTGCTGCCACCAACTGCTGCAAACATCGCCTGCCAGGGGGGACTCCAAGTCCCAGAGTGTCGTGCTCCCAGGAGGGAGGAGCCTGCTGCCATCACGCTTTAAAAAGTGCCTGCATCCACCGCAGTGTGGGACGCGCTGCCACCAACTGCTGCAAACATCGTCTGCCAGGGGGGACTCCAAGTCCCAGAGTGCCATGCTCCCAGGAGGGAGGAGCCTGCTGCCATCGCGCTTTAAAAAGCGCCTGCATCCACCGCAGCGCGGGACGCGCTGCCACCAACTGCTGCAAACATCGCCTGCATCCACCGCAGCACGGGATGCGCTGCCACCAACTGCTGCAAACATCGCCTGCCAGGGGGGACTCCAAGTCCCAGAGTGCCGTGCTCCCAGGAGGGAGGAGCCTGCTGCCATCGCGCTTTAAAAAGCGCCTGCATCCACCACAGCGCGGGACGCGCTGCCACCAACTGCTGCACACATTGCCTGCCAGGGGGGACTCCAAGTTCCAGAGTGCCGTGCTCCCAGGAGGGAGGAGCCTGCTGCCATCACGCTTCAAAAAGCGCCTGCATCCACCGCAGCACGGGGCGCGCTGCCACCAACTGCTGCAAACATCGCCTGCCAGGGGGGACTCAAAGTCCCAGAGTGCCGTGCTCCCAGGAGGGAGGAGCCTGCTGCCATTGCGCTTTAAAAAGCGCCTGCATCCACCGCAGCGCGGGACGCGCTGCCACCAACTGCTGCAAACATCGCCTGCCAGGGGGGACTCCAAGACCCAGAGTGCTGTGCTCCCAGGAGGGAGGAGACTGCTGCCATCGTGCTTGAAAAAGCGCCTGCATCCACCGCAGCGCGGGCCGCACCCGGGCAAAGCCCGGGCCCGTCCTTGCCCAGCATCGCCCGGAAGAGGCTGGGCTGGGCCCCCCCCCCTGACATTGATATTTACACTGCAGATTCGAAGCCACAGGCCACCTTCCCTAAAGGTACTGTTGCCGGTTCCCACGTGCCATTCTATCTATTATTGGACCTCTAGTTGGACTTATAGTCTGTCTTATCATTGGTCATTGTAGTCCGGTTGGTTGGGTTAGTAGTGTGCTGTATTGTGCAGCAGTATTATTGTTGAGGCCTAATCCCTTAACTGGTGTCATGGGGAAAAGGAAGGGGACTGAGATTGGGCTGGGAGGTGTAGCCAGGAAAAGATTTAAAAAACGGCTTCGGCCACTTGTACAGGAAACTTAGTGTGAAGGGAGAGAAGGCGGGCCAGGAGAGGAAATCCTCAGCCATATTGAGAACATTGTTGCTGACTGTGAAGAGCTGTTAACATCACCCACACAAATTCCTGACACCCCCACTATTGATACTATCCACACCAAGTCCCCCCGTCCCCAAAATTCCACCGGACCGATTACCACAGGGTATGGGAACATCCCTAACCTATTTAAGAAAGCAGCAAGGAAAAGTAAAATGTCCCCCGCCGCAGATGTGCGTATTGGTCCTGCTCTAAGCCTCCCGTATGCTCAAAGCGAAGCGAGTCTTTCTGATGGTGTCACACAAGATGAGCTCCCCTTGAGTAATCGTTATGCTCTCCTTGCTGACATGCCATCCACAACTAATGTGTACACTGATACGGATTACAACCATTCGTCTAAAAATGACTTAAGTACAAACCCTTTACAGGGAGCAAGGGAAGCTAGTAATGGCTTCATACCCTC
This sequence comes from Calotriton arnoldi, assembly GCA_963921515.1. NCBI lineage: Eukaryota > Metazoa > Chordata > Amphibia > Caudata > Salamandridae > Calotriton > Calotriton arnoldi. The sequence continues at coordinate 1,381,942 of CAWUFW010005032.1, forward strand.
GAATCTTGATCTTCAGAGGGAAATTATAGCCCTAAAAAGTAGCATTGAGGCATTAACCATCTTGGTATCTAAACTCTACCAACAATAAGACGGAAGTAATAGATTACACTCATTGCCGCCACCACCATCATTACCTGCAATACCCGCACTACCCAGTCATGCTAGCTTAAAGACGGGGCTTGTAGTGCCCCCGGGGAACCAACCCGCCGGTAATGCTTCGCCCTTGTACTTTGACCACCAACCCACCCATAGTACTAGAGTAAATACCAGTTCATTTTTAGAGCAATGTAGGGTAAATGTTGATCATGGTAGAAAAATTATGGGCTTGTCACAGAACTAAGTTGATCATGGGCCAATGGCAAGGCCAGCTTTGCTGAGCATGGGCACTAGTTGCAATAGGGCGTCCCTACCTTGCCAGCCTTCTTTATTATCCCACTGCAAGCAAAACAATCCTTTATCCCTACCAATTTATATGACCAACGTTCCTAAAGTAGACCCAAATTGTATTAAGTACGAGAGTGTCGAAGCTTTAAAAAACAAAGCCATACATTGGTTGAGGCATACCAGGGGGTGCAGAGCAATAATTAGAGATGACATAGTATATGCCAAAAGGTGTGTTTCGAACCAGAGCACAGTTGATGCAATAGAGCAAATTTGAGTTTCTGAGCACCTGGTGCATGATCTAATTGCCCTAGAAGTCAGATCTCCTCCAATTCCATCTACGAAAATTAGGCTGAGATTAAATATCCCCTCAATACTTGACCAAGCTGAAAAGGTGCGCCAGATTCCTGGGGATTCTTCCATCTCATCTCTATCGCAGAATGACTGACTAACCCCAGTCTCCACCAAAGATCCCCCGAGTAATTTTACCACAGGTCCCATGAACATTATTGACTCAGCATACACTTGCCTCGAAGAAATTTCTAACGAGCTAGAGAGTACGTTTCCTTTAACACAGATGGTCCAAGCCTTTGACCCACTATTAGTGTCGAGTGATCTTACACGGGCCAGCGGCCCGGATATAATCATAGATTGTCAAGCATCGTCTAAATCGAACGTTCCATTTTCTTCTCAGGCTCCCATTTTTTAAGGCAATGGGCAAACGCTGAAAATTATGTCATGGAACTTGGCGGGTATAAGGGGGAAGCTTGATTGTCCGCATTGGCTGGAGCTTATCTCTCAACACGAGATATGTATTCTCCAGGAAACCTGGAGTTTGACCCCTACGTTCATTCCAGGGTTCATGACGTTCTAAAGACCGGCAATACCATCTAAACATGGCCGGTCTTCAGGAGGGCTGCTCACACTTGTAAATCTTACACTAAACTGTGATGTAAAAGAGTTGGTTACCAATAGCCCGGATATTCTCGGGATTAGGCTAACTAATGGCAAAGGCAAGTCGGCCGATATCTATAACGTATATGCTAGGAGTACCAGAGGTGGTAGTTCCCCAACCCTCCACGCCCTGGACAATCTATTGGGAGCCAGGTATGAAAGCCATCCGCTAATAATTGGTGGTGATTTCAATGTAACTTTCGAGCCACTCGATTGGGCTGAGGCCAATGATGTGAACGAGGAGGATAAAGTTTGGAGGGTACCTCCTCTGGAGCTTACTCCGATTAAAAAATGGTCTCAAGCTGCCCTTCAGATGAATGCAATATCCCTAGAACATAGGTTAAGGGCTACCAACGGTAGAACCACCTCAGATAGAGGAGGAGGAATGACCTTCACTGGACCAAAGGGGTCAAGTAGGATTGACTACCTTTTAGTGGACCTGACCCTTTGGCCCCTGGTACGGGACATGGTTATAGTCCCGTCCTGTGATAGTGATCATAACCCCCTTATCCTGTCCATTGACTACCTCTGGGGAGACATCGGGAGAGAGCCCTTAATACCATTAAGCACAAAGGCTCTAATACCCACTAGTGATAAGCGCCGACTCAAATGGCCTATGATCCTGGCAGACGTATTTAAGATCCAATCGATCAAAGATGTCTTAACTAAGCATTTAGCGATTTTGATAACAGCGACCACGGACCCGCCTATACTGAGCAGTTGCAGTATCCTCCATAGGGAATTCTTTGATCGCCTGGCCTGCTTTTTCTATGCCCCTATTAATAAGACTACGCCATCACAGGGAAGGCTTCTGGGAAAACATACATGGTTCAATAAAGAGTGCAGGGCCTTGAGAGGGAGACTGACTGTAGCTATCAAGAATAGAGACCCATCTAGCATCTGTAAAGCCAGGAAGGAATACAAACAGGGGCAGGGCAAAGCCAAAAAAGATTGGGATGAAAGGAGATGGGAAGACCTAGGGGAGGCCATTGGGCACCCCGATAGTAGGATGTTTTGGTCCCTGCTGTCCAAAAGTAACTTTGAACGCTCTCCTCCCTTAGCCAACAACATTCCGGCCGTAGAATGGCATAAATATTTTAGCGAGCTATATTCCATCGGCAACACCAATGATAGTTCCCAGATGCTCCATGATATAGGTGTTCCAACATGTACCCTTAGATTTACTAGGGAGGAGATTATGCGCTCCTTAGATGCCATTATCCCTGCTAAAGCCCCTGGTCCCGATGGCATCCCTTGTGACCTTTTTCGTGCTGACAGGGACAATTGGGCAACCTATTTCATGAAACTGGCCAATGACATTGCTGGCGGGGGGAGTATCCCGGACACATGGAAGGGGGCGGAAGTAATACCCATTTTTAAGAAAGGGGACAGGTCGAAGCCCGCCAACTACCGTCCAATCAGCCTGATAGATTGTGCCCAGAAGGTCTTCTGCCATTTGCTCCTAGCTAAAATCCAGACCTGGATGGATGAGAATGATATCCTCTCTCCTCTCCAGGCGGGCTTTCGGCGGAAGACCGGCACCATCGATCAGGCGTTTCGCCTTGTTTTGCTGTATTGGAAGGTAGTTGTGCTGGGTAAAGGCAGTTTATATCTTGCCTTTATAGACCTTAAAACTGCTTTCGACCTTGTCCCCAGGGACCTACTTTGGCAGGTCCTTCGGGACATGGGAATGCCTTTGGAAATTCTAGAACCACTGATCAGGCTACATGAGGACAATTTTGCTCGTGTGAGGTGGGGAAATCAGGGGCAAACCACCGAGCCATTCAAGATCCGGTGGGGGGTACACCAAGGGTGTGTTCTGGCCCCTACCCTTTTTCCCCTCTATGTAAATCAAGTAGCAGATCTTTTGTGTTCCATTTCGGCTGACGCCCCCTCTTTGGCAAATAATAAAATAGCCACATTATTATTTGCGGACGATACCCTTTTGGTGTCTAAAACCCCCATGGGCCTACAAAAACTTTTAAATCACTTTAAGTCCTTTTGTGATTCAAGGGGTCTGGTCATCAATACTACCAAAACTAAGTTGATGATGCTGAATCCCCACAAATCCTTTAAAGGCAACTTGGTTTTGGACAATGTTCCACTTGAGAGGGTTGGTTCATTTGAGTACTTGGGAATCAAGTTGTCCGAGGGAATGGCTTGGAAAAATCATCTAGAGAAGGCATCCCTGAAATTTTCCCAGCTAACTGGGGCTCTGCGGCGGGAGCACTGTCCTTCATATACTAAGCCTGTAGCCCCTGCTCTCAAACTGTACAGTTGCAAGGTAGTGAGTAGTGTACTTTATGGGGCAGAGCTGTGGGGTTCAGTAAATGTAAACATCCTTTCAATGGAGGAAAATAAGGGGCATATTAGCAAGGGCTTTATCGCCGCTTTAGCTGCACTTTTTGCCGCTAAAGCGGCGATTTTTTTATCGCCCTATCAGCAAGCTGTCGCTAACAGGTGTTAGCGACAGCTTCCAGGCAATAGCGACTGGTTTGGGTGCTGCTTTGCATGTCAGAGATATTTATTGCTAATGACATGCAAAGGAGGCGTTCCCAACCTAACAGCGACTGAAAGCAGTCGCTAACATACCTATCGCCTATTAGCAATGCCCACGAAGCGATAGAAAAATGCGCGCTAACCACGATTAGCGCTGGATTTTTACACCTGGTAGAAACCTGACTTAGCCATTATAGTCTATGGGAGGTGGATTCTACGGTTAAGTCCCCACCTGCCTATTAGCGAGATTTTCCTTAGCGATGGGAATTTATCGCTGGAATTCTCGCGTTATTGCTGGGATTCGCCGCTATCGCTGGATATTTTATCGCATTGGAGATAAACGTTGCTAATAACGTGTTATCTCCGCGATAAAATCCAGCAATAGGCGGCGATAAAAAAAAACGCACTAAGCGCGGTTTGCGATAATTATCGCAAGTTGTTGCTAATATGCCCCTAAGTTCCTTAGGAGCTTGGTATCACTTCCCCAAAGCACTCCTCTTCTCCCCTTGAAACTTGACCTGGGTATCAAGTCCATTAATGACCAGGTGAGCTTACGCCCACTACTCTTTTGGCATAGATTGGTCACTACCCCCGACCTGGCTCCCTATGCCGCTGCCTTTACCGAAGTTTCTGCTTTGGATAAAAACCAAAAAATTGGGTGGATCAAACATTTAGATACCATCCGAGCTGGCATAGGCGTGCCTAAGGAGCCTGCTGGTCTCTCACCCTCATATTCTAGGGACCAAATAAAATTTCTGTATTGGGCATGGGTAGAACAGAAGAATTTCTTGAAAATCCGTCATGGCAGTTTAACTGATGTTTTTACTGAAATAAAATCCATCAGCCGGCTAGAATGCTATCTTGATTTTATTAAGGTGCCGGCAGACAGGAAATTGTATATTCAGTTCAGACATGGCAGCCTACCCATTAATGCCTCCACTAACTCCTGGCTGATAAATAAATCACAGCCTAAGGGCTGTCCCTCCTGTTTATGCCCCCATGAAGCAATAGGTCATGTCTTTTTTGCTTGTGTTGCTTATGCCAGACCTAGTAGGAATTGGCTAGCTCCGGTATGTAGACAATTCGGGACACACAGTCACATAGATGCCTTACGTATTTTAAAGTCAGATGCGAGACCACTCTATGCTTGTGCAACTGCAAAATTTTTAGGCCAGTCTTGGGCTATTAGAAGGAGGGCTCTAACTATTTCCCCGACTGGCATGGACAAAATAAACTGAAATTATAATGATTAGTCCAGATGGGTGCGTCCCTAAATTCTATCATCTACTTTGTAAATAATTGGTTTTATGTTAATATTTTAAAGCTTTTATACCTTTTATTGGTCATTAGGGGCATGGGCTTAAAAATGGCTGATGTTGTTTAATCGGGCTGTACATACCAGTAATTGAGATGCAAACAATACTTATTAATGCACTAGCACTTTAGATTGCGTACGATAGGTATAATCATTTAATAACGAGACTTGCCTAGCTCTGATCCTTTTCTGTGTTTGTACATTTGTATTATGAATTTGTTCTTTTTATTCTCAAGAGTCTGTATATGGAGCATTTTATAGTACCTTTTATTTGGAATGCCATTAATCATGATTCATGTGTTTGTGTCTTTTATGGTACTGTAAAACCGAAATAAAGACTTTGATGATGATGCTCCAACACTTAGGGCCTGATTCTGATGCGGTTAGGAAAGCATTCCCACCTAGGGCCTGATTCTGATGCGGTTAGGAAGGCCTCCTAATGGCATTTGCTCCTTCCAAATCGGATCGGGAACGTGTCTTCCCGACCCAGGGCCCAATTATGATGCGGTTAGGAACATATGCTCCCATTGAAGTCAATGGGAGTCCAACCAAATCGTATCTGGAAGCATCCGGATGCATCGTACTCCGTCGGTCGGACTCTCCCGATCCGAGTGGGTCGGAAACCATTTCCAAACCGATTCGGTCGGGAAGCTTTCCAACCCGCATCAGAATCAGGCCCTTAGTCTGACTGATAGAGTAGATCCTTTAACATGTTTAATGTCATTGTGTATACATATGGTCACTTTACTGGCCATGTAGTGTTTACGTGTTAGCATAAGGGCCAGCCATTGGTTCGAATGGTTATAATTTATATGTCCCAATGTAAATAGTGCTGTCTTCTTTAATGTGCATAAACCCTCTGAGTGATTAACAGGGTTGAGAATCAATTTGGAGAGCCACTTCAAGGCTGTCCGCGAGCTACCAGTAGATCATGCATTACCCGTTTGAGACCTGTGATCTAGAATAATGTGCACTTCAGACAAAGAAAAGACCACGTAAAAGCAAACATAGATGTGACTGAAGTTTTGAACAACCAGAACAGTACCTTGCTGGTGGTTAACTGAAGGCAGGTTGAATGCAGGTTGCCTTTCCATGAGTTAGTGTGCGTTTAAAATATGTATAAATATAGCTACAATGGGTAGCTTAATAAGAAGGTCACTAAACACATAATCATGAATTGGCATTTTACGGAGGTTTAGGTTCAAAGAAACAGAGATGACCGCTAATTTTCAGGAAGTGGCAGGGCCAGTCGTAAACAGTTCTAAGGTACACAAATAGAGTACTGCCAGTGAATAACTTGTCTGGGTGAATTTGTGGGAGGGGACTGCTAAAACAGTTTGGGCCTCACAAGTTACAATGCATGTTTCTTTGCACTCCCATAAGTTTACCGGCTGTGGGATGCACCACACCCCATCAGGTAACAAGATCAGTTAAAATATGGGGAATGAAAGTCCAAGTTGAACAGAGATGCCTTTAAAATCTGTATTTCACTTGTCACATTTGCTGCGCTTCGAAGACAGAGGTTGAATGTGAGGCTATGTCTCCTGACAGAATCTGCATAAATTTCATTTATTTTAACACTGGGATTGGTGCTTACAAACTCCTTCCATTTTGCAGTTGGACAAAGAAAAGAAAATGTAAGGAAATAGCTGTGAATATACTGGGCACACTCAGCAGTCATGAAAGCAAAAATGAAGCACATTTCTTGTAATTCTGAAGTGTGAAGGAAGCAACGATTTTAATACGGCCAAAACAAATCAAGGCACTTTACTCGGCGATGCACAAAAGACAAATATTCACTGAAACCAGATTTTGACACATTAATAGTTAGTTCAATATAATTTTATCAATAAAACTGTCGGCGCAAATTTAGTGGCCATTTCAACAGAAAATGTGCTCTCCGTAAATGAGTGTGAGTGCCACAGGATGCTTTAATTAAGCTAATAATCGCCAACTCATCGTGATTAAAGCTAAGTGGGTTACCCAAGTTTGTCATTCTAAAAAGTGTACATATGTTTTACTCCACGTTCTCACCATCCCAAGATTTTCCACTTCTCTGCATTCTGGTATACCTTTATCAGACATTTGGTGCTGGGCTACCTACAATAGGTTGGGGCCATCAGCATGGCAACACAGTATCTAAAGATCACAGTCAGATTCTGATGGGTTTGCAGGCAATAGGACATTAAATGAAGCAAACTACTAGGGGTACATTTGTTTTAGATCCACCCATGCCTTGGTTTATGTGGGAAAGGCACACCTGGAATCCACAGAGGGACATGACACAGCTTAAATTCTCTGAGACATGATCAAATTAATTTGATTTGGTAGGGCTATGTCTACGGTGCCAGCTTGAAGAATGGGGGTACTATCTGGCACAAGAATCTACTCTTTCCCCTCCCATTGACCCTCTCCAGTGGGTCCCTATTTTACTTGCTGGTGCTGAATATGGCTATCAGTTTGAACCTTGAACTTTGGGCCTTGTCAAGTGTGGGGATAAACACAAGGCATAGCCAGTCCCCAAATGTAAAGGCACAAATTTGTACTCAGTGAACAACAGAGTATATCACACGGAACTGTGGTTAACAAAGAGAAAAGTAGTTTCAAATCGGTCCCTTTGGGTCCGCTGATGAAACTGACAAATGGCGGTAGTGGGTAAAGATAACTGAATTGGGTCACTACAAGAAATAACTTATCAACAAATATACTTATGACACTTTGAAGCATTCTCCCTCACTCAGATAGCATGGCTGGGTCTCCCTGGCATGCATCAGCGTAGTTTGGCCACAAAGCTACATCTGAGATTAGCGAACGCGCGTCCCCACCTCTCATTTTAGTAATTCACCTTGGTGGCTAGTCCTCATCTCCCTGGGGCGTTGCACGCTAATCAAGGCAATGAAGTAAACCATGGGTGAAATCAGCAAATTCATAGGGCACTGTGAGTTACAGTGGTTCAAGATAATCCCACTTAGGGTACGGCAGGCAGCTGGATCTGGGGATGCCAACAAACATTCCTGCAGAAGGGTAAATAGTGCCATGCGCACGTTTACCAAGAAGATGGGCTCTGGTTTTATAAGGCATGGCCTAATAAATGCAAGTACCACGGGGTACTTCGAAAGGGACAGGGCACACCTGTCAAAGGTTGTCATGAACTTGGTCCCACGAGAGGCACTGGTAACTGCGGGTTGCAAGTAATTAGAGCGCCTGTCTTGGTGGGGGGGCCATGTATGTGACGGTGGCCACATCCAAGGCGCTGGCGGAGTTACAGGGCAATCTGGAGGCAGTTTGGTGCATGAAGGTACAATCTCATGGAGCACAGCAGTGGTGCTCTATACCAAACCCCAGGAGTCTTTACGACAGAACCCTGGGATGTAAGCGACGGTGCACCGTTAGTCCCTCAGGCAGTTGCAAGCCTGAGCAACCGGGGGCTTGCCTGGTGACCTCCGCCCCTAAAAAGGCATGAGTAAAAATCCTGGACTGGCGGTCCATGGTATAAATCATATTGTAGCACCGAATGAGCTTGGCCCATGGTGCCATTTTGTTAATCAGGCGGGTGGGCAGCTTAGGTTACTCATTGCTGCCTGCCCTTGGATCGCCCGTAAGTTAACCCACCACGTTGGCATATTTCATTTACGAAATAAACCTGCAGCAAACTGTTTTTTCACCAAACCATGTATTGTGTGATTTATTTAATCCCTTGTGTGCTAAGTTGCCATTTACAATTATTTGCTGGGGAGAGGTGCCAATATAGAAAGAACAAATTAAGGTCTGTTCCTCTGTTTGCAAAAGAGGAAAAGCAGGTTCCGCTGCAGACATGCAATTTTTATCCTCTCCCAAAAAGGCTTCACTGTTTTTATTTCAAAAGAATATACAATGAATTTAAGTACACAAGTATAAAACGCATAAAGCTTTGTACTCTAATCTAAAACCACAAATATTGCAAGCTTTTGCATTTAAAGTTTAAGGGGCTGCACTCAGAGGATTAAGAATGTAATGGATTTCTCTGATTGGGTTAAAAAGATAACTAAACTGAAAGCTACTAAGGGTGAAACACTGCAAGACCTCTTTTTGCTGATAATTCTCAAATAATTTGCATAGAGCAGAATAAAAGAAACAATTGACAGAGAAGCATATGTAAATTTGACAGTAATGCTTACTCTACATTTTAAAGGGAACTCTGAAGGCAGTGATCCTTAGAAGTGGGTTCTATTGCAGACAGTGTAATCACCTTCAGAAATATTTCCTCCTGCGAAGAAGGTTAATCACAAGCAAACCACACGACTTTAGAAAATCATCCCTTGCAACGTTACTCTTTACAGGAAGGTTGTCAGATTTGTGTCTGCTAACAGTCCATCATTTTCTCTCTCATTTTTGAGAAACCTAACAATCTAAGGGAAAAGAAATGTAGTAATTTCATTGATGTAAACTGTGTAGTATGTAAAAAGGGAAATTTGCAATTATAATGGTGGCATTTTACCAAAAAGCTTATGATTCTAGGCAAACCATTTAATCTCGCCGTGCCTAAACACTGTGAATGTGAGCTAATTGTGAAATGTGAATGTTTAAAAATAAAACTTGGTGTTCACAATTGAGAATCCTTTCCAACTGCCAATGCCCTGCACCCCACCCCCCTCCCGCCCACGCTCGCCCACTGCGCAACCGCACCGTGATGCTTCCCAGCACGGCTTACACAGTATAACATTTGGCAAATCTAAATCTAAATAAACATGCTTCAAAAATGAAATGTTTATTAAAAAGTGTGAAATGTATTAAATTAATCAAGATATCTTAATCTACAACTCGTGGTTTTGTTACAAACTGGTGTGGTACTGCAAGTCGAGCATGATGAAAAGGTGACAATAGTACAATATCCCTAATAAATGCTGACCTCCTGGCAACAGTTAAACCCATTTCTCTCCAGCAATTACGTCATCTAACAAAACAGACATTGACAAAGCTAATATTTTAGACATTTGTGTAGTGCATTCATAAGAGCGGACAGACACACAACTTCCACAGACTGGTTGACATAGATGCCACATGCATGCAAAGATGCAGACAGATCAATATACCTACAACTGTGCACGTGCACACTGACTAACACTATGACAGCCCTCCAAGCATTTAGACCAGCAGACAAAAATACCCCCATGACAGACCTAAAGGCACCACCACATACTGACCAACAGCTATGCAGTCATCCATAAATGCACAATGTCAGATATGTGTTAAGTTATGTTGGTTGCTTGTTGGTTGCTGCGCTAAATATATTTCAAAATGCTGACACGACAGTAGAGGAGAAAGGTGGAAAAGGAGAGAGGGACCAAGGAAGGGCTGTTGTGAATGGACTGATCTACCCTAGAACACATTGATAGTCAGTAGACAGCCTTTGGCATCTGGCTGACAAGGAGCAAGCAGAAGAGGAAAAAAAGATTATAGGGACGAAAATGGGGGCATGAAGTGTAGCAGGTATAAACTAAAGGGGTGGGCAGTTTGAAGAATTGGGGACTGGCAGAGAGTTAGTTATAATAGACTGTTAGAGAAATGCCAGAGATAGTAAAAAATGCCAGGCACTCATGTCTACAAAATAACATACAGATGTCGAGCCATACAAACAATAGATTTTCAAGTGAATATCCAGTGCCATCTAACACAGATATGATTAGACAACAAATAAGCAGGCAAACGTAGATGGTTATGGGGTCAAATAGACAGAAAGTGGGAAGTATGGATGTAAGGATAAAGATTGTATGCCCTTTAAGAATTATGGTGATGAACTCAGATTTGGGGTGCGGTATAGATTTGTGTCAATGCTTAGTTAATCCATAAGTTCTTAGAGGAAATGCTTCTACTGGTTGATGGAATTCTTCAGTCTCCATGTGTATTGAATTACTGCACCCTTACGAATGATCAGTTGCTGATAATAATGTGCCAAATCCATCCTTGAATTCTTCGCTATAATCATTCATATGTAGCAATTCAAGCTAGCACGTTGATACCTGTATTACCAACATGTGGTACACATAAGTTTATAATATCATTCCAAATACACCAAGGGTCTCTTTTATGAGAGATTTGCCACACGTTTGCACCACGCAAACCACTAAGTCAGATTTTTAAAGACACGCAAATCCACTTTGCATGGCTTTGAGGGGCTTCCAAAATCTGGAGTAATACAACGCAGCGAAAAATGCTGTGTTGCGTTACTCTGCCCTGGGTAGGTGCTCCATAGGCATTGCATGGGTGTTCCCACGCAAATCCCCTGGATTTTGTTGCATCCCCAGATTAGCAAGAGCTTGTAAACCTGGGGATGCGCAAAAAACGTACTCCTTTCTTGGGGAGGTTCGACAAGGAGAAATATCTGTATTTCTCCTTGTTTCTTCCTCTTTCTATGTATGCTGTATTCTGCAGCACACATAGAAAGAGGTATATGCCTCCTTAGATTGTCATTGAGCAGGAAGTTGCCCCTTCCTGCACAAAAACAATCCTGTATGCAACACAGGCACCCTTGCACCATGGTACAAGAGTGCCTGCGTTGGCTCTAGTCTGCCAAAAGGTTGCCAGCACAGGGGGAAGGACAAGAATGCGCCATTTTGCCTTAAAATTGCGCATTCCTGCCCTTTCTTTGCCATGCAGTGCAGCACAGCAAGGTGACTTGTTGCACTGCACTGTGTGAGTTCCTCATAAATGAAGCCCCAAATATTGAGCAGCCATTCCTCGACTTTCCTTGTACAAATCACTGATAGCAAATGTGTTGGTTAAGTGAAGCAAATGAAGATTACATCTTACTGAATGCAATGATTTGTAAATAAAAACCATAGGCCAGGAACTTCTTGGCCAGTGTATATACACTAAGCTAGCATATAATCTTTTTATTTGCATACTCCTGATTCCAAATTAAGTCCCATATTTATCATTCTACAGCAACATAGAAAGAGGAAAATGCCTCTTAGGATTGTGTTTATGCAGGAAAGTGTCCCTTACTGCACAAAAACAATCCTGCTTACATAGCAGGCACCCTTACACCATGGTGCAAGAGTGCCTGCATTGGCAGTAGGCAGCCAAAGTGCTCCAGACCAAGGAGAGGACAGGATTGTGTGGTATAATGTTAAAGATAATGCATTCCTGCTCTTTCCCTTTCACGCAGCGCAGAGCAGCAAGGTGGTTTGCTGCATTGTGCTGCGTGAAAGTATGATATATGCCGCTAAATGTTTCTTGTAATTTCGCAAAGTGATAAAATACAACAAAATACTACAGATTCATTTCAGTTCTTTTCCTGTGTTAACTATATACTTGTTATTTAAAATACTTTATTTTTGCGTTCTTGCCTTCTCGCAAATTTAAGGTTGTTTCTATTTTCAACCACGTCACAAGTTCTTCTTAACTAATTTACAATGTCCAGCTATCTGCATCTGGTTATTTGTCTTGCTGGCAATTGCTGTGAAGTGATTATCCACTGTAACAGCTGTAGGAGATCTCTGCTTTGGAAAGGTTAACCTCAACCATGGGTCAAGCAGCCATCTCATGAAATGCTTGAATAAAAGTTCTCTCTTTACAAGCACACTTTGGGTCTGATTCACAAATTGCACTTTTGAGTAAGTTTACACTTTTGAGTAAGTTTAACACTTCTTGTTATTCACAGACTGCACTGTTTTACTAACTTATACTTTTGTGGTAATGTACGCTTTTGTAGTATGTCCAGTACTACACTTGAAAAACCACTGGTACTACAACCTCCATTATTTTCTGAGGGATGGTGATGCAGTACGAGTGGTTGGGCATGTGTAGTGTTGGACTTACTACTGTTTTTTAGTAGTAACTTACACGCATTTTTGTAAACATTGAAAAGGAGTACATTTACTCAAAAGTCTTTCACCTTTGTGAATCATTGGGAATCAGGCCCTTAGTTTCTACTAGTGCAAGTGGGCCTCCAATCAGACTAATACCTAATGAATGTGCATGTAAAAGATGTTAATCACATTTCTGAATTATGACACTTGATTATGTCTTACTCTTAACCAATTGCAAAACACTTCTACAGACCTCCATCATAGTTCATTTTTTCTGTGTATTATATTCACTAGTTTTAAATGAAGAATCTTTTGTCTGTTTGTTAAGTTTGAAAAGGAATCCCTGGATGGCTTAATTGTTTGCAGTACCAAATTAATTAGCTGAAGTTTGAAGTAAAGTTACTTATGGGAAAGAGATTAGCAGTTCACCTATACATGAAAAATGGACATCCATAAGTAATTTTAAATGCTGTTTCTCCAAGTTAAATAGATGAAAGGGTTAGAGCAGGCTTGTCCAACGAGTAGCTCGCGAGCTACTGGTAGTGCCTCATTACCTAAAAGTAGCTTTCCTTTGTGAAGCCCTGTATACAAAATTAGAAGCTTTTGCTTGGTTGAATTAATATGAGTATATTAAAAATTAAAAGCATGTATTTGAGATGAAAATCTGTGTTGTTTTAGAACTCAAAACCTGATATTTGCACAAAAAGGGTTGCATTTCTGAAATATATATGAAGCTGATAATTGGGAAATAAGTCATGGATTATAAGGGAGTCTTATTATCATTATGTTGTCACAGGGAACACTGCAGCTATAGCAGGTATGTATTACCAGAGAGAGTCATTCCACAACGACAATACATTTTCTTTATTATTGCTAGCAACAGTGCCCGATGAACTGAAGAGATCACTGATGGTCATGGTAATCTTATATATGGTGGCCACTAATAAATTATTGTCAGTTACGGTCAATATTACAAAACTATTGATTTTATTCGCTTGTGATGATTTCCATTAAACAAAAGTAGCTCCTTTTACAGAAAAAGTTGGAAACCACTGGGTTAGAGCAATGGTTGTCTCCCACCTGGACACCTGCAAGACATTCATTGCAAACAGGTGTTTCTCCTCATATTTCTGGCATCACTGAATAGTATCCAGCATACAGAAGCCAAACTCGACAAAAAGCTAAAGAACTAGGACTGGATTAGCCCCATCCTTTAAGCACTTCACTTGCTAATGCTGCACTAGCCTCATGAACCATTGAACCATCTTCAAGGTTTTTACATTCAGCACTATACTCTATCTTGCAGAAAAAGTTGAGATCTTGGATATTCAGCAAAACATACATGGTTTCAACATTGACAGGTTGAAGATCAAGAAGTGCATCAAAGAGTTGACCAGAAGACAAGTTTTCTCCTTCAAGCACAAAGAATCTAGTACCAATAAGAAGATAACTATTGCCAACACACCTTCCCTTCACAAATAGAGATTCTTTTCTCAAGGTTACCTTACACTAACAGCACTGCCTACATCGTGAGAACAAGACAATGCTTGATGAATGACCACTCTACCTGTGCCAACCGAATGTGTATGCAGTCTTGGGGCTTCATAAAATGCTTTTATTCCTAGAAAATAACTACCATATTAAAGAAGCATATTAAACTTCAATATATATTTTTCCTGAAAAAAAGTACCACCGTCAATAAATGTATTTTGCATCTATTCATACTTTGTTTGTATTACATTCGTGTATTTTATAGAGTCAAATCTGCTCAATTTTCCCTTGTGTAGATTCATTTGAAACATACAAAAAAATATTTTTTCTTGATGATTTAATTGCCCGACTAATACACCAAACCCTATGTTATGAGGCACTGATGTGTTTATTACGGCAAAATCACTGTTAGAAATCGGGTTTCTGGTTGGCAGATGTATGCACCCTGCCAAGACATGAACCACAATCCTAGTCGGGGTAAGTCACAAACACACCCTAAATTAACCTGTGCTCATCCTTTGGTAGCTTGACACTGAGCTGTCAGGCTTAACTTAAGCTGCAATCTGTAAGGTATTTGTGCAACACATAAAACAGTAAAACAGTGAAAACACCACCCAAAAAGATTCCACACCAAGTTAGAAGAATAGCTCTTAATTTAATTTAAAAAACAAGACCAAAATGACAATGAGTAGAATTCGAGATATGAATCTTTAAAGAATAAATGCATAAATAGCACTTAGAATCATTGAGCACCTACGTGGAAATCTGGTCGCTGGAGCGGAACAAAGTCAAAAGTTCAGACCGACCGTGATGGAGGGCGAATCAGGTACAGGGACCAAGTGAGGCCCGCTGAACAAAAGTACCTTGACCCTTGTCACAACACAAAGATGAGGGGTGAAGTTGAGAGATGCTTTGGTGCAAAACCTGCAATTAAGGTGATGCATTGATTTTCACAACGCCACTGACGCACCGGCTTTCTCTATGCAGCTGAGGGGATGCGTCGATCATCTCTCTGCAGTGGCTGTGATGTGGTGGTTCTGATTCGGCGGTTTCTCTGACGATGTGCTGGTTCCAGGTGCAGTGTGTCAGTTCTCCTCCCACAACATCGGTGATGTGGCGATTCTGCCATCACAGCAGAGAGTGTGTCGGTTCCACTGGAGCAAGCACCTGGGTCCAATTCCAGTGGGCCAGGTACAGGAGCTGGGTGGAAGACTTGATGTCCCCGAGTCTTAGAACAGGAGACTACTCAGCTAGCCCTTGGAGTCACTCTGGGTGTAGTGATGGAAGTCCTGTCTTTACCCAGTCAGAGAGAGCAGCAGGCAGCAGGGCAATACAGCAAGGCAGCAGTCTTCCTGAGCAGCAGTCCAGCAGAGTGTCAGTCCTTAAGCACAGCAGTTCTTCTTCCTGGCAGAATGGGTTCCGGACCAGAAGTGTACTGAGTTGGTAGGGTGAGAGGTTCAGTATTTATACCCAGTTGTGCCCTCGAAGTGGAGTGACTTCAAAGAAGGGCCTTTGAAGTGCACAGCGGTCCTTTCTTTCTGACCTGGCTCCAGACTCACTACATGGTGGTATGCATCCATTTGTGTGTGGACGGGACACAGACAATTCAGGTGTAAGTGTGAGGCTGTGCCCAGCTCCTCCTTCCTGTCCTCCCAGGAAGATACATGAAGTCACCCAGGTTCCCTTTGTGTGTGGCTGTCTAGAGTGAATACAAAAAAGTCCAGCTTTCATCCAGCCCAGCCAGTGACCACAGACAGGCAGCAGACACCAAATGGCTAACAACAGGAAAATACCTAACTTTCTTTCTAAATGAGTAGTAATAACAAAACCAACTTTACCATTAAAGAGGATTTATCATTACTATTCCATAGGTACTAAACATGAAATGTGTACCTTCTCTTAATTAGGAATTACAGCTTATTAAATGTAATAAGGAATCCTCAATGTTACCCTATGAAAGGGGAGGGCCTCTCAGTAATGAAAAATGAATGTGGGAGTTTTTCACTACCAGGACATGTAAAACTTAAAAGCATATGTCCTACCTTTTAGTTACATAGCACCCTTCTCTATGGGCTGCCTAGGGCCCACCTTAGGGGTTACTTATATGCAATGAAAGGGGAGTTTAAGGCTTGGCAAGGGGATTTAAATGCCAAGGCGACATGACAGTGTAAGCTGCACATATAGGCTCTGCAGTGGCATGCCTGAGACATGTTTAAGGGCTACTTGAGCGGGTGACACAAGCAGTGCTGCAGTCCCACTAGTAGCACTTAAGTTAAGGCCATGGGCTAATGTAGTGCATGTTAGTATAGGCTTATAAGTAAATTAAATGTCCCATTTGTGGATACATCAATCACATCATGTTTAAGGGAGAGAACATATGCACCTGAGCACTGGTTATCAGGGGTAAAGTGCATAGAGTCCTAAGGCCAACAAAAAATGAATCAGCAAAAATATTAAGCAAGCAAGCAAAAAGTTTGGGGAAGAACGCCCTAAGGCTGTCAGGTCTAACAATCACCATACCCATATTTCAGTTTGGTCTATTGTATGTCTATTGCCGTACTTGTTTGGTGCTTTTATGTTATATTTGGCTTTAGAATGTTTATATTTAAGTTATTAACAGCTTACTGTCCATTAACCATTTTCCATCCCTTCCCTTCACATATATGCACTTTTGGATAAAATGTTTGCACTTTGTATTCAGACATTAACACATCCATTTACAGCTTTCTCATTTGAAGAATGTTTTGCATGGCTTCATGTGCCACAGGAATGATTTCCACATAAATCTGATTCATGCACATGTGTCCATAGGGAATGTGCCTTAATGTGGATTTGAGCTCCCTGCCCCTTCAGGACTTACTTGGACCTCACATAGGAGGCACATAAGACGGAAACACACTTATATTTGCTTCTGTTCTCTTTCAGAGTTGAATATGGTTGTTTTTTTTTTACACTGGTACACATGAGCAAAACAACAATGGAATGGAATACAATCGTATGAATTACCAGTAGTTCATATTGATTCAAACACTTACATATATAACTACTATGCTCCAATGTCATAGCAAGGTTGCCTTTAGCCCTAATGGGAGCCGGGAAACTACCCCCTTATCCTTTTGTTTATAGTGCAAAAACCTCCATAATAAAGTTGCAGAGGAACCCTCTCAGCCCTACCGCTTGGTGTCAACCCACCTGCTGCACCATTGATAGCTATTTCCCTCCTTTGCACCCCTTGCACCTGATGTCGTAATGGAAGCGGCCAGTTGAATCCCAGCATCCTCATTCTCCTATGTCCCTCTGATACCAGGTCCATACGTTTTGCTCTTACAGGCAGCACCAACGCTGAGGTTTATCTCAGAATTATGCATGCACAAAATTTCTGAACTTGCCCCACAAGTATAGCCCTTGTCAAGGACACTGCGGACACTTAGAATTGTCCTCTTCTCAGAGGCAACACTCCACTTTGCACATTCTGGACCATTCTCTCGGGTGATTACTGGTCCATCACCGGAAGAACATTTGGAACACTGATAATATGGTACATCTGGCTCATATAATTGCATTGTTTATACATAGGCTTTTTTTTAGCATACTGGTCTATGTTTTTTATGTTTTAAAGTAATTTTAATTGATGCAAAGCTGAATTATTTATCATGTTTTTTAACCATTTTTAACCATGCACTATTATGTATTCTTATGATTTCTGTACTGCACTGGTTTTTATTAACTATCCACAAAAAATTACTTACTTACTCCTTTGCTCAGCAAGTCATCCTACATGGTGCAGTTATGCCCTCATGTAAGTCTCTATTTTACTGAGCAAAAGAGTCTTACTTTGCACCTCACTGATACTGCCCAATAAAGCAGAAATTCATCATGAATTGCTTGTGTTCCTTTTCAGACAAGTCATGACCTATAGGTTCATTCTAGCCTGTCACTTTTGAGACAGCACAAAGGCTTATTTACACACAGTTCTCCCTATTTTTAAGGGAATGGGCCCGGTCATATACAGTACAATGGAATATACCCAGCATTATTATTGGTGCTTCATGCTACTGTGTTTCATTTTAGTACCAGCCTTTTCATCCTTCATGTTAGACTTGACAGCCTTTGGTGTGGTCTTAATCCAAACCTTTTATCTTATCAGCTCTTGTTAGCTGAAATTCATTTTTGTTGGCTTTAGACCTCTGTGCACTTTACTACTGCTAACCAGTGCTAAAGTGCTTGTGTTCACTCCTTAAAGCATGGTAAGATTGGCCTACACCTGGTTGCACATTTAATTTACTTATAAAACCCTAGTAGAGTGGTAAAACATGTACCCACTAGTGAGTCTGCATTTTTAATAACTGCTAACTTTTGATTGGAAACAGGTAGAACCGTCATGTTGGTCTCAAAATAATTGTAATTTAAAATACTCTTTAATGGTAAAGTTGGATTTTAAGTCACAATTCTGAAAATGACACTTTTAGAAAGTTGGCATTTTTGTTGTTGCAACCATTTGGTGCCTGCAGCCTGTGTCCTGTGTCACATGGCTGTGAAGAAAGTGGCAATTGGCCTTTGTGTATTCCTCCCAGACAGTGAGACAAAGGGGGATTAAGTATTGGTAGGATGGGCAATCTTTCCAGGATAGGAGGGGCACAGCTGTTCCTTGTCCCTCTTACATTTCAAAGGGGCTGCCTCCAGCACACTCACAAATAACTTTACAACAGCCTTTTGTCACCCTAGACCTTTTTGGGCCTAGGCAGGGGAGGAAGGTAATTTCCAGAACTAGATGTGGGGGAGTCTAGAAGTGTCTCCCACTTCAAAGGCTGGCACCGGTTCTAAATATTGGACCCTCAGACCAACTCTTCATTTTACTCCTGGACCTGTGGTGGATTCCAAGGAGGACTGTCTTGTTCTTCAAAGGACTGGCCTTCTACTTGACACCTGCTTTGTACCACAGAAGACTGCCCTGATGCTTGAAGCCTGCCTTGCTTCCTAAGGAACTGCCCTGCTGCTTGAGGCCTGCCTTGCTGATTGGTCACAGGACGTACAGAGTGACTCCAAGGGCTAGTTGACTGGCCTCCTGTTCTAAGCTACAGGGACACAAAAAGCTCCATCAACCTTAAGCCTGCAGCTGGGCCCTGCATGGAGTGAATCCTGCCCTTCAATTGGTGCCCACTCAGTACTTGACCCTTGGAAGCGGTGATAAAGGTGCCCAAACAGCCAAAAACCAAAACATGGGACTAAAACATGGTCTGAGAACTGAAAGGAGACCAAGACCTACCTTCTCGTCGATCTGCCCAAGGTGCATCACTAGTTGGCCTGACTTAGTGGAGCTCCTGCTACATTTTTCTCCGCAGCAGCAAACCTGTACATCCGCTTCTCTTTGAATGGTATCTGACCTCATGGAGCCTTAATCAGCTACAGCCTGTAGCTTCGTCCCACTGCAGATTTTCAACATCCAAAACTGTGGCAAAGAACAAATGTAAAAATCTTCACTGCAACTTTGTCTAGTGGCTTCCTGACACAACGCCTCCTCTATGGACACTGCCGGCTGCCTTGCCACACTTAACTTTACCTTCTCAGACATTTTTCTTCAAAAATTCTTTTAAGTTCATAGGTAAGCGAGACTTGGCCCAATCCACCTCGAGTATCTGAACCATGCTACATTCCTGTTGACCATAATTTGGACTTTGCCCCAGTCTTGCACGACTAGAAGTCTGCGGCTGGCACTTTGATCTTTTAGATGCAATTTTTTGCTAAAAACTTTAACTATTGATTCCGCTGGGTCTGCTGATTGGATTTAATTTGTTTTGGTGTCAAATTATTTATTACATTATTGTTTATTTTTCTAAATTGGTGTGTGATTTTTCTTGTGCTGTGTTTTCACTTTATTATTGTTTGAATGCTGCATAAATACTTTACACATTGCCTCTAAGTTAGGCCTCATTGCTTTTGCGCTAAGCTACCAGAGCATTAGGCACGGGTTAATTTAGTGACTTTTGTGGTTCACTCTGACAGGGATTGTGGTTGTTGCCTGAGAAGGGTCTTCTCCCCTTCCAATCAAAAATCTAATTTCCTACACTTCACTTTTGTTCTGTCACACTATACACCCTGAGTATGCCTTAAAATACGTCCAGCACTTACTGTCATAGATGAAGCAGGACTTCAAGTTCAGCTCACAGCTAAGGTTCAACATGGTAAAATATTTCTGTAGTTGCCTGTATTTCAACTTAATGTTGACATGGCATGGCATTTCAGATTGGATGGTCACTTTTGAGTTGTGCGATATCTGCTTTGCATTAGATCGGTCTTTGTCTGTAATGTCATAGATAAGCAAAAGTGGAATTTAAATGCTCACTGAAATTGCCATCATTTCAGATTGATTCTCTTCCATTCGTCACTTTTATGCTGTATAAGGAAGTCACACTAAGTGGCAGTGGTTTGCAAAAATGTAGGCCTTGACCTTGCTGTACTGTATGAAGTTAACATACCCTTCACCAAAGAAGTCCCAGAAGACTGTAACAGAGTATCCCAGTAATAATTACCAGTAGGTCAAATTGATTAAATCATTTCCATCCAGTATTTTTGTACCTAAGCTTTTGTACTTTTGAAAAAATGTCGTGGAAGACACATCAGTTCAAAGATGCAGCTGCAACCCCATCCCAATATAGGCATAGCGAAGCCAACATGTTTGGATTTTTAATCATTGTGTTTGAAGATGATTTGGACATAGTTGATATTTAGCTGCAGTACTATTGCCAGCCACCAATCCTTCTACTTACGTATCCTGATGCAGCAGCATCTTCCTCCTTAGCAATAAGCTGTGTTATTGTTTTCATACCCTGATAATATTATTCATAGATATAGTGAGACTCATAAAAATATAGGCAATTACGTATTTTCAGCCCCACTAATATGCCTTCTCTTTGCCTAATGCAACACCACAAAGTGTGCACAGGTTCCAGGGCTGTCACTGCTCTCAATTTGCGATTACTTTTTATATATGGGATAATGTGCTCCTTGTCATACATTAAAAAGATTTTGAAATTCACTGAGAATGTCTGTGAGCATATAGAGGAACACACCTGACTGCTGGGCTCCTTATAAGGTAATGGAACTCCAAGGTGCCTTGCAATATCCTTTTAACATATGGCAGAGGCTATTTTATTCGTTATAATACAAGGTCACACCATCACCCATCCCATAACCTGCTTACATCCTTGGTGTCATGGTCCTTTATATGAAAGAGATAGTATGGTCTCAGATAGGGAGAAAAATGTGAAATCTTATCTACTCAAATGTATGCACACCATAAGGCAGTTAATAATGTGTTGTAAATACAAGTTGCAGTCAGTTCAAAGAAAATCTGATTTAAAAAGGCAGCAGAAAGATGCTGATTCTTTCTTTCTTGTCATGAACAATAGCATGCAAAAATAAAACTGTCACTATAAATTTCTCCTTGTGCTGATCACTGTTCATTTTAGAAAAATGATCAAAAGAAGGAAAAGCAGTTAAACTCTAGTGCTAATGCTGTCCTGTGACATTCACTTTACCTTGCCTGGTGCTCTAGCAGCAGGCATTATGATGTCACAACTTAACTGTAAGAAGTTCTTATTGTTGAGCAGGTACTTAATTTTCTTATTGCAGCTGAATAGAGATGTCACAACTCTACTGTAATAAGGAAGTAAAAAGAAAGGGTTTTATACCGGGATTGCAGACTTCAATGATTTAAGTATAAAAAATAGCCACACAGATAAATGTACTTTGACCACAGATAAGGACTGGACTGCTGATCTGCTTAATTTGAATTTTCCTATCATGATGCAACTGTATAGGCACTACACAGGCCCTTTGTTAGTCTTTGCCCTGAAGCTGTCATTACTTTACATAGAGAGACAAACGTTGACCTTAGTTCTGTCTTTGCTCTTATATCATGTTTATATTACATGCCAAAATCTACAGTGGCAGAGATGCATTGCACTTAGATCAAATTGTAACACTCATATTAAGTGCACTACTCGTCCTGCTACACTAAACTTAAACTTGAACTTAATTATTAAAAAAAGCTTGACAAAAACTAAAGATCATTTGACTGCCATTTTCAATGGTTGTGTTAAATTGTTAGGAAGAAGAAAATTAGCATTGTATATGTCATCATCCATAGCAAACACAATAAGATGATGGACGGAGCGCTGAAACTTTTCAGGCACTCACCCCCAGTCACAGATCCGGGTTAAGTCCATCATCATTCTTTTGCTCATTTCGCCACCCCAGTTCAGACCCAGCCATATGTAAATCAGTCTTGACCCTGTTCCTCATGGGAACAGTCCAGCCCAAACTTCCAAGCCAGGTCTTCCCTTGACTGGAAAAAAAGCATCCTGGGACCGGGTTCGGGGTAACACCCCTCATCAGCCAGGCTAGCTTGAATCCAGTCACAAAGTGAGCATGGGACCCACGTCTGGGCATACCCTGCCAACTTAAGGCAAACAAAGCAAACACAATAAGATGATGGATGGAGCGATGAAACTTTTCAGACAGTCACTTCAGTCACCATAAGGTCATGTCCACAACGCAGAGGTTCCTATGAATGAGAGAGGTGTTTAAATGCCTGGGCACAAACATCAAGATATAAACTCATCTCCTTAATGTTTTCATTACCTGCTTGCTGATAAAGTATTCGCAAGTGGGTCATTCCACCATTGGCAGACTTCTATGTCGTGTATCTGATGTTTAATATGATTTGCATCATTCCTTATATCTTCAAGGTGACTCTTCATGCGATATTGACCCTGTGGTGTCTCCCGACAATATTGTCCTTGCGGGTGGCTCTCTGTGGTAATGTAGTATGGGATCTGACCATGACTTTCTCAGGCATGTTGTAGTCAAAAGATGTATATGACTTTTCTATCTAAACACTTGCAAACCCTGTGACCACAATACTTTAACTAAGATACACATAGGGGCCGATTCCGATCTCGGCCGGTAGGGCTCCGAATCGGATTCGGCTTTACCGGATCCGATTCGGAGCCCTGTTTCCCGACCGAACCGTACGCGGGTCCGGCCGAGCGAGTACGATGCGAAATCGTTGACCGACTCGTCCGGGCATCCCGACCGCTCCGACCGACTCGCTCCCGGCTCGAACCGCTCCGACGACTCGCTCGGACTCGACTCGCACCGCGCAATGGAGACGTTTCCCGGCCGGGTAAGTACGATGCGCGCCGCGAGCAGTCCGACCGAGCCGCGCCGTCCGGCTCGTAAGAGCTGTCGGAGCCGTACTTTGGGGGTCCGTGCCGGACCCCCTGTACGCGTAGCCGCGCGGAGTCGCACACAGGGGGGACCCATGGGTCCCCCTACCTGTGCGTGTACGGCGCGAGTCGCTTCACCGCGTACCCGCTGTAGGGGGCGCACTTGTCCGACTTCGCACCCATTGAGTCAATGGGAGCCCGCGTACGCGTTGTACGACCGGCTCCCATTGACTTCAATGGAGTCCGACCGACTCGAGTCCGATAACATACGGACGCATCGTACTCGTTCGGTCGGACTGCACGGGTCCGATTCGGTCGGAAATCTCTCCGGGTCCGGCTCGGTCGGAGAAATTTCCGGCCCGAATCGGAATCGACCCCTGAGTGTGGGATAAAATGCACTGTCTCTCCTGCCCAATTAGTTTTCCGAAAACCGCTTGGTATGTGCAAGGTGTCTTCATTGGTTTTCCTGTTAAGGTACCACCAAATACACTTTCTTTCTTGGAGCTCTTCCTTTGATTTCTTCATTCCCTCTGCCTGGTAAATATTAATGTTTGAGGGGCGCACGGTACCAACACAGGTATACAGAACTGGTAGAAAAATGGGGAGTTACAAGCATGCACGTCAGTCACAGCTAAAATGTGATTCACCTGCATTAAGAAAACATTTAAATCATTGCTGTTCTCATTGGTCACGGGAAATAAAGAGGAAGGGGGCATTTAGTATGAAGTTGTTTATTTTTACCTACTGCATTAAACAGAGTACATTTTGAAATAGGGATATATTTGAATTTGAAATGTATTTTTTGTGTGTGTTTAATTGATATTTACTCGCCAATTAAAAATATACTTCGGATGTTCATTAAAAAATGGCCAAAAATGATAAAACAACGTAAATAATACATAATGCAATAACATAAAAATGTTTTTCAGTTTATATCTTTTGAGTTCAATAAAAAGAATACCACTCTTGGTGGGTGATCATATTACTAACTCTGACTACATAGCGCGCTTATAAGAAGGCTCTGGAGTATAAAGCGCTACATAAATTAATAGCAATAAAGAAGCTGTTCTTAATGTCCTTCTTCCTCAGTGTAGCTGCACATGCAGGATGTTGATAAAGACAAATTCGACTGTTATGGGAAAACGAGGGACTACAGAGGGAAATAAACAAAACAAGCAACGCTTCCGTCTAAGTAAACACAAAAGGCTGTAAAACCTTCAAACTAAAGCACCAAAAGAGCACAGCAAATGAAGGCGGCGCACAACGGTGCCTTTCGGAGCGGAGCAGGCTGAACCCACACCCCATGA
Organism: Calotriton arnoldi; assembly: GCA_963921515.1. NCBI lineage: Eukaryota > Metazoa > Chordata > Amphibia > Caudata > Salamandridae > Calotriton > Calotriton arnoldi. The sequence continues at coordinate 1,406,909 of CAWUFW010005032.1, forward strand.
GTCAGAGGCGGGCCTTGCATAACAATGCAGGGGGTGGATTTCCCATTAGCGGCCCTTCTGCTGGCTGTCAGTCGTTCTTGAAAAAAACACAACCATTTCCTAAACACGAAAGGTTCCTCGGATTATTTCCCGCCCATGTGTAATAAAAGTGACTTTCCTTATTTTTTGTCTGATTTTTTTTCCCCTTCAGATGTGACTCTGGGGGCATGGCGGCTGGTGCTTGGCCAAAGGCCCCCTACCTGTTTACCTTGCCTGGATTATCAGCGCAGGTGCTAATATAATTGAAGGCGTGGTGGCAAAGGCAGCGCCCTAATGGCCTTCCTGTATGGAGATTACCTAGGTAGAGAATGCCAGGGTACCTGAAGAAAAGGCATGCGAGGACCTTATTAACATATCACCATTCAGCGGCAGCTGCATATCTGAAAAAAAACCTTTAAAGAGCCTATTCATCTATGTTAATGGGCCCATTGCACAGCACATTGTGTGAGAAATTAAGTCTCTGGCTGTGAACTTCCTGTGCTGTGCAAGCTGCCTTGACTCTGTTTTATTGCGTCGGCGTTATTATCTCCTCCTGGAAATAAAAACAATCATGTTCTCACATTTGAGAAGCCAACACATTCCAGGATAACAAACTGGTAATGTTGGCTGAAAGTTGCCTTTGTTTCCCTTATTAAGAGAAAAATATGTTTCGAAATTAAAGCAAACCCTAAATTAACTTCAAAGCACATCAAATTAGTTAAGCTGTCATGTGCATGACAATGTTGTTTTTCCTTGCAAAAAAATACAATTTAAATATATTTCCTGTTTATTGTTCCTTGCTTCGAATTAATTTATACTGGGAGTTATGTTAATTTATTTAAATGAGACGTGATTTTTTGAATGCGTAACTGGCTAAAGAACTGCTGTCTTGTAGAAAGACGAAGATGATAGAAATGACGCCGCTTTTTTTGCCTTTACCCAGTGTGTACGTGCCGTGGACGTACGTCGTTGCGCCTACTTCAAAATGGATGCCAGAATAAAGCAGGGATTACTGGCTCGGAAGGAGGGGACTGCACTCCATCTTTTATTATGCTTCTTTTTTAATTAGGAGGAGAAGATGTCATTGGGTTTCTACTGTACCGTATTCTTGCTACCTTCTTTGCTAAAATCCTTAACATGTGTCTATTGAGGACAGTCAAACAAAGATCACTGCATGCAACAACTCTAATGCACATAATAAGGGTAGCGGCAGGGCTAATGATCAGTACCTACTTATTACTACTTAATTAACAAGAGGCTCTTTTGGTTTTTTGTTGTATCCAGGCTCCTCCTCAGTCTTCTTTGTTATGCTGCATCTATGCTCCCCCTCTGTATTCTTTTTTATATTAACCATGACAACCCTCTGTTTAGCACATGCTTATGTACTACAGAGCTGGATACAAAATTGCTGTGTCGCCTTCTGCAATGTGAAAAACACAGTGCAGGGCCACGCCTTCTAGGATTGGCCAGCTTCTGGTGTCATTTCTGGCACTGGTGCACAAATAGGCTTCCTTGTGTGAGAGAGTCTCACACCATGGTGCAAAGGTCAATGTGCACTATCCAGCAATCCTACTCCCACCCTGAGTTAAGGCTGCGTCCCACAGTCTCCCCCCAACTAAATGTTTTTAAATGTACAACATATTTTTTACTCCTGGGCTATGGAGCAAGTATGTGTTGGGTAAGGTAAATTTTAATAAAACCTTAGGGCTTGGAAAAGGTTTAGGTATGGCTATGAATAGGTTGGCTCATATCATGTAGGAGGCTTAAGGCAATGGTTAATGAAAGGTAGAAGATGGAACAATAATGGAAGCATGAAAAGTAGACACTATGGGCCAGATTCAGTAAGCGGAGGCCCAGCAGTCATGGCAGGGGGCCCGCACTGGTGGAAGGACCTCCGCACCGTAGTTACTCATTGCATAGGTCCTGCCACCAGCGAGTGGCCCTAACCACAAGTGCGGAGGCCCTTTGCGAATTGGCCCTGTGACGAGATGGGATTGTAATTTGAGCGCTGGCTGGAATAGAATGGAGGAGGGAGTGAGAATGAGTGGGCACTGTGCAGTGCATCTTTTCTTCTACCGATTACTTGCAATGGTTGAGAGGCTGAGACAGAAATATAGGAGGCTGGATAACTTATAAAATGATTGGTTTCTGTGCTTGAAAGGTATACCTTAACACCAGTTACCATTAAGAAAGGAAAATAGGTTACTACTCATCCCAGCAGCTAATTCCTTCCCTCCCACTACCAAGATGGTCCGTGCCTCGTAAAGCAGCAGCATCAGCCTGGAGTACTTGAGGACCTAGACAAAAGAACACACACATTTAGAATATCAGTACCAACCACAGTATTTTGTACAAGTGAAAAAATACGATCTCACTAGACTAATGAGAAGTTTTAGATATCCAAGATATAACTTTGAAAGTTTTACTTAACCTTTTAAAAAAATCAAGGAGTCGACTATTCAACATTATAAAGAAAATTAAAAATGGAGGAAAATGGCAAGAAAAAAAAATGAAGAAATGGGGGGGTAGAGGAATGGAAAGGACATATGGTATTGGTATTCTCCCAATGTGCTCTTTCATGACATCATCGAACCTTATATGATGGGACGTTCCACAATCGCCATTGTGAGAGTTAGACCTGGGTGAGCTGCAAACAACATCCAGTTGGGGTCCATGACCATCTATGTTTCTGTACTATTGACTGCTCACTCAATAAAGCCTCCTATCAAGCTATATGTTGTGAGCTATGGTCCTTCCAAGTCATTTTATCAACAATTTTCTGATACTACAACTTATGTAAAAGAGGAGTGAGGAAAAAGTTACTAACAGTATCAAAAAACGTACGAAAGAAAACTACAGACAAGAGAATGACAGCTGTGGAACCATAGGGAACATAAAAGAAAAGCACGAGGAGGTATGTGGGGATAACATGGACACTAAAGGAGATAAGGTGAAGCTTGAAAATACAGAAGGCCATAATGCTCACTAGGTGTTAAAAGTAAGATCTAATAAACATGACTTACAATCATGACTGAGAATGGCTGGCGTGGACGCTGTGGTGTCACCATTTCCCTGGGCCATGGATGTCTTCTTCCCCTTTTTGTTTCTCTTTGGTTGTCCTGACAGGAGGAAAGATAAAGGGGACACTGATTAGTACTTAGTAAAAATCTCTACTAAAGGGCATTTTTCAGACAAACAAATCTACTGCCTGACTAGTTAATCCTTTTTGTCATTTCACTTCCACCAAAAATGTAAAATAGTTTCCTGTCCTACACATGTTTCTTACAAGTGACATTGGTCTTCCACTTGGTTCATTTATTTTTGTAATTGGTCACTCCGAAAGCTATGGGCAAAGTCAGTCTGCCTTTGTGTACTGCACCTCACAGAAATGGAAAAAGTTCTATGGACAGAATCATAGAATTCATGGAGGAACACCTACACTTTTGATATCAAGCTATTCTCCTGACATCCACTACATCAGCCAATGCATACCTGGCTCATTGTGGAACAGAATCCTGGCAGAGTAATTCTTGTGACACCCACTCACACTAGCTTTTGGACACAAAACATGACTCTGGCGTCATTTTTTGATGCAAGGCGCTAAAGATGCATTTTGTGTAATTTTGAATAATTTCCTAGTAATTTCATGTATCTATGTGAACGGAAACTACACCAATAAAGGACACACTTGTTTGTGACCCCCATTTACACCATCAAACATTGTGAGTGGGACCACAAAGTCTGTCATTGACTGCTCACATAGCTCTCACCAGCCCACATTTAGGCCAGCTGCAGGAATGGCATTGGTTACAGGCAGCCCATTAAAAAACAAAATCACTGTGAACTTCCTAGGGGAATACCGGGGGCATACCGGGAACAGAATCAAACTTGATCTGCTATCTTTGCTACAGTGTAATGGACCTAATGAGTGGGGAGCAAGAATCTTCACATGCTAATAAAGGAGCTCCTGTTGAATGCATGGTAAAATAATGCAGCTGATGCCTTCTGTATTCTGTATTATTGATGGAACCAATTTAGCCTTGGAAGTGCACGGTGGAAGTGCACAAAATACTAACACTGGTTTCAGTTGGCTTGTTAGGCCAGCAATTGTTTTGTAATGAAGGGTTGATCACCTCATGGTGCAGATTAGAAGGAGCAGAAGCATCACAGCAGTGCTTTGACTTTATTTTTCAAATGGAAGGTAATTTACATCAGTGTACATGCTCTCAGTTGTGCTTTTTACAGCTGGGATGCTTGGACAATCAACCCACTTCATACATGTTTAAGGGATCTAGAACTGGCTTTAAATGGATGAATACAGGGACATATGATTTGAGTGACAGTATTTGATAACAGTATGTCAAACAATATTTGGAATGCAATTTCTCTTAATTATTTTTGCACTATAAAATATGAATGGCTGGTGAAAATATTAGTTTGCAAATTAAAATTCACCAGTTTGCTTAAGCCAGTGCTACTCTTACTACTTAAAAATATTTGTTTTAGATATTTAGTAAGAGCAAATATTTTTGATTATCTAAAAAATAAACAGAAATACATAATAGTTACCAATCTCATTATCACATGTGGAATGACATAGATTTAGATCAGAGAACCACAAAAGAAATGTAAGTTTTCTCTGTCCTTTTCATAAATTAACTTCTTTGACCAAAATATCAAATTAAAAACTAGTATACCAACAAAGCACCTGCAATTTCAGTAGTACTCTTTACATTCTTTGATGTAAAGTTATTTACTAAGTTATCCATTCAGGAGAAACATTTCAGAAGGTAAGACTTTTGAAATGCAATTTGTGTTTCTGCCAATTAGACCTTTCTGCAAGAAGTTGGCAAATGCTCAATCTGTGAAAGACAGGTGTCCGGCTTGCAGTGGGGCATCAGAGTCTTTGCCGCACATTTTATTATTTTGCCCAGCCTGTGGCACTAACAGAAATGCAGTTGTGTAGGAAGTTGGGTACTAGGAGACATCTGGAGGCTCTCAGGATATAAAGGACTGATAGCTCCAGGTTGGTGGTATTCACAGTTGCGAGATACCATATATCTGCTTGGATCTGATGCTCGAAATAGTTACAAGCAAGCAAGCAGGGAATGCAGTAAATCTGGGTAAACAGTGGATGCATTTGGCTGAGATACCACATGCAATTCCAATTCCCATAGAAAGCACCATTGGCTCGATTGTATTGATGCAGCGGAAAACGTGGGGTAAACATATTCATCACACATACCCAATTTAATAACCTCTCTTTATGAAACTAAATTTGTCCCAAACCTATAACTGGTCCTCTGATGAACCTTTTGAGAGTTGACAGGGATTGGCAAAAGTTATGACGGATAATACCCCCCTTATGAGGACCTACAACAAAGGGATTATTCTACAAACCAAACTATGCATCACAATGTATAAACCTCATTAATCACAATTATCAATAATGACAGACTCAGTTTTAATATTCACTTAGCTTTATCTAATTCTTTGATAGCATATGAAATGGTCAAACAATGGTACAGCATCGAATCTCAGTTCATCACACAAGAGAAACAAAATAAGGTAATGCATGATAACATCTCATTTAACGAGCATGAGTGAGTGGATAGGAAGAAAGACAAAAGAGCATTTTAACAAGATCAATGCAATTACAGAGTATCATACGAACCTAAGAAAACTATAGCACAGCGTGCTAATAGTCTGAAGAGCTAACCCTCCAGCCAGAAGGGAAAGCTGGGGGCAACCTCACAAAGGTATGAGGAGCAAAGTTAAAGCGTCAGGATCAGACAGCCGCAGCCAAAGAGGAACTCAAGGGAAACAGCTCACGCGAAGATGCTCTCCCTCAGCACGCCTGTCTAGCAAAATCTCCCCCTTGCATAGATTCTAACACTAACAGTTATACCCTAAATATTAAAGTCCATCCCTAATTTAGTAACAACGTCCAAGCAATTCACAGTTTTCATTGGTTCAAGAGCATAGGATGTTCAGTCACACCACTTCTGTCGCTCTTTACTCTCAAAAGTTCTTTGTTTAGAGCCATGTGTTCATCATCGTCCTTCAGCAGAGGAAATCACGATATTCTCCTTCCTAGGCTCGTGCACATCTTTGAAACATTCGCAGCATTTTACTAGAGCAGTGTTGGACTTGGCCCTTTTTGCAGGGTCATCCCAGAACTTTTTGCCTTCCTCCTGTATTTTTTCTGACCTGTTGTTGTTGGTTTTATGACTTTGGGCACTTCACCACTGCTGATCAGTGCTAAAGTGCATATGCTCTCCCTGTAAATCGTTGTTATGGATTAGTGATTCCATGATTGGCATATTTGATTTACTAATGCAAAAACAACAGTTGATGGACAGAATGCAGAACAATGTCATACATTCACCCCTGTACAGAGATCTGGGCCTAAATCCATCGTTTTTTGCTCACCATGCCATTCCAGTTTGAACCCAGCCATATGCAAATCAGTCTTGACCCTGTGCCTCATGGGAACAGTCCAGCCCGAACTGCCAAGCCAGGTCCTCTCTGGACTGGAAACAAGCATCCTAGGACCGGTTTCGGGGTTTCACCCCTCTTCAGCCAGGATAGCTTGATTCCAGTGGCATGGAGAGCACGGGACCCACGTCTGGGCATACCCGTCCCACTCGGGGTGACAAATGCAAAAACAACAGTTGATGGACAGAATGCAGAACAATGTCATACATTCACCCCAGTACAGAGATCTGGGCCTAAATCCATCGTTTTTTGCTCACCATGCCATTCCAGTTTGAACCCAGCCATATGCAAATCAGTCTTGACCCTGTGCCTCATGGGAACAGTCCAGCCCGAACTGCCAAGCCAGGTCCTCTCTGGACTGGAAACAAGCATCCTAGGACCGGTTTCTCACCCCCGGATCAGTTGACTGGGGGTGAGTGCTTGATTAGCTCAAGCGCTCCGTCCATCATCCCCTTTGGTATCGCTTTGTTCACCCTAAGTTGGCAGGGTATGCCCAGACGTGGGTCCCTTGCTCACTTTGCCACTGGATTCAAGCTAGCCTGGCTGATGATGGCTGATTAGCCAGAAACCGGTCCCAGGATGCTTGTTTCCGGTCCAGGGAAAACATGGCTTGGCAGTTCGGGCTGGACTGTTCCCATGAGGCACAGGGTCAGACTGATTTGCATATGGCCATGTCTGAACTGGGGTGGCGGAGTGAGCTAAAGAATGATGATGGATTAAACCCAGATCAGTTGACTGGGGGTGAGTGTTTGATTAGCTCAAGCGCTCCGTCCATCATCCCCTTTGGTATCGCTATATTTGATTTACTAGTCAGACCCTAGTACAGTGCACTGTGTTGTGCCCACGGCCTGTAAATCAAATGCTGCTAGTGGGCTGCAGCACTGATTGTGCCACCCACAGAAGCAGCCTGTAAAAGGTGACTCTGGCCTGCCATTGGAGTGCCTGTGGGCAGTCTAGTACTGCCATGTCAACTTGGCAAGTGCACCCACTTGCCAGGCCCTAACCTTCCCTTTTCTTACATGTCAGTCACCCCTAAGGTAGGCCCAAGGTACCCCTGTGGGCAGGGTGCAGTGTATGTGAAAGGTAGGCGAGGCGAGGAACCGACGCATCGCCTTCCCTGAGTGTAAGGAACCGACGCATCACCTTCCCTGCGGCCCGTTTTGTTTGTTTGCGCGACGCATCCCAGGTACTTTGTGTGAAAAGTGTCGCTTCTGCAATTTGCTTTGAACTGAACTATTTCTACCATCTGAAAGTCATATTTTTATTACTGTATTGTGAATTTTTGTCGTTTGGTCTTGTTTTGGTTTAGATAAAGATTACTTATTTTTCTAAACTGGTGTGGTATCCGTTTGTAGTGTTTTCACTGTATTACTGTATGTGTTCACAAATGCTTTACACACTGCCTCTGAGATAAGCCTGTCTGCTCGTGGCAAGCTACCAAGGGGGTGAGCAGGGGTTATTTTAGAAGTGTATCCCCCTTACCCTGACTAGAAGCAATGGTCCCTGTTTGGACAAAGGTACCTACCTCTGCCAACTAGAGACCCCCATTTCTAACAAGCAGTTATCCACAAAACTAAACATTTCCTCGGACAGTAGGACGTTCCGCTGATACTCCAAACACGTAGCCCTCGACAAGGAAAGAACACAACAATCATAACGAAGAACAAAATACATTTTTTCTGCAGCCTATGTTTAAAAAGCAAATTAACCCTAACAGTGGTTTGAGGCCTTCTCTGTAAAGCGTGCAGTGTTCTCTAGGAGAAATAAACAGACTCAATTATTTGTTCACAATAAAAGTTCCATTTCATTATCCATTTCAATTTTCTATTATTCTAATATAAACACAAACATTTTCAACAATTGTTCTTTGTAATTAATATCACTCATGTAAAACTCTTTTGTTAACGTGTTTTCAGTTACGTTGCTCATGAAGACTCAAACCCCTTAACATTATTTCTCTGCTGTCTTTCGTGCAGAAATCATTTGTGGCCTACAAAAACCATTTGTCATTTTCCTGCACATTTCTCGATTCTCTTTCCAACCACCTGTGTTAATATTTTCCCTGTTAATTTCACAACTTTTGTTAATAATTATCACACAGTAGCAGGTTTAGTCCGAGCCGGTTTATTTACGAAAACCCTGCTCCATCAATCCCCTTTGATGGCTACTTAAGCCATCATAAATCCAAAAATCTGATTACAATCTGATTTGGCTATATCATTGTTGTAATCATTTGTTTCAACCGAACCCCATCTATATCTTTCATTACCTCATAATAATTTCTTTTCCTGTCACCCATTTCTATTTCTTCTCTCTTTCTCTTCTTGGCTCTTCGTTTTGTCTCTAGTGTTTTACCCTTACATTTGCAGCGCTTATATATTAAAAACAGCATTAGTATTCCAGTAGCAGTAGCAATATTAGGTGTTAGTATTCTCCCTAACAAGCTACTACCAAATGTTAAAAACCAGTCTCCTACAGAAGAGAAACCCTTACCAAGTTTCTCCCAAGCACCGTCAACCTTCAGTTCAGTTAAATCTTCCTGTTAATGTGTAATATTAGTAATATATCCCTCTAGATTTTTACTTTTGTCAGGAATATATGTACAACATTGTTGAATTTCCAACATGCTACAGACTCCGCCCACTTTTGCCAATAATACATCAAGAGCAAGTCTATTTTGTAAAACCATAGACCTCATAGCCACCATTTTGGTATCAATCATCAAAAACCCACCAGCAGTGTCTATTGATAAATGATCAACCACGGTGGACAATTTTCCAATTTTGTGCGAATTTAAAACGACCCCAACTGAAGGTATCAATGCTCCAAAAATATCTCCCACAATCTCTGGAGCACTAATTCCCCTTTCACTACGTATTAGTCCACTCTTATCCTTTTCATTGGTTCCATGATTCTTATCCACATGATACACTTTAGGAAAGAAAATCCCCATATAAAAATACCCATACCAACTTGCTGGTAACCTATAGTAGGCATTCTTACCACACACATAATAAATTCCAGGAAAAACAAGATCCGTACCACCCTTTAAAACCCTACCCCCTGTAATCAGGAAGGTATGATCACATTCACTAGAATCAATGAAATGATTATTATAATCAGTTTTCTGTCTTAGTAAGCAAAGCTTTCCCCTATGATGCCAATCCAGAGTCATTGCAGCATACTTCTCACCTTTCTTGTAATCCCCCTCTCTATGAGCCCAAGGAGGTATGTGACTCTTTTTCTCGGCAGCCTTTCTCTGAAAGTTTTCTCTTCTATCTTCTACAACATTAATGAATTCAATTTCCTAACTCCGTAAACTACATGTTAAGTTATCTCTGTGGGCATATACAGCATCTATTGTCTTAGTAGTATGGAAAAACTCTCCAAAATATTCAGCATTCTTTGCACTATTTACCATATTCATATTCTTTTTAATGGGACGTTCAGAAAATACTAAATCTAAATTCGAATAGTAGTATTGTAATTGTCATTTTTCATAGAACAAACTTGTTTGTACACTACACAAAATTCTATATGTTAGAGGAAGGTGGTGATAGGTCACCCCTTCTGAAACAGAAGACAAGATAATTGCATGCACACATAACAATCTCCTGCATCCATAGTGTTAACACATTCATACAGCAGTTTAGTAAAGACATTCAACGAAAAATCATTAATAGGATTATCTTGATTTAAGTCATTCCCGGTTAATCTCTAAGGTGCACATGCATCAAACTTCGAAAAAGCGATTCCTTATTTGCGAAAAATAAGGATTCGCAATTAATAAATCGCTAAGTGGAATGCATCATGAGAATCGCTAATAAATAGCGATTCGCAATAAATCGCTAATTCGGAACCGAGTACACATTAGCGACTCGCTAACACATGAAATCGGAAAAAAAGCGATTTTGGTATTAGCGATTTCGGTATTAGCGATTTCGGTATTAGCGAATTCGCTAATACCGAAATCGCTAAAAACGGGTCGCACTGGAAGCAGGCTGATGACATCACAACCAGGAAGTCATCCAGTCCATGCTTCATTCAGTGCCCTGAGGAGCTCAGAGGAAGAGGCAGAGACCTGAATCTGAGTGGAGAAACCTCACACTCTGGGGTCGATTCCGATTCGGGCCGGAAAAAGCACCGACCGACTCGGATCCGGAAAAATACCGACCGACACGTACCAGTGGCGCCCGACACGCCAAGTACGATGCAAGCCGCGATAAATCCGACCGACACGTCAGGAAACCAAGCCGACCGACCGAGCCGCTCGGAAAATAGCAATCCGGCCGGAAAAACACGCGAATCCAACCGACCGACACGCACCCGGAACAAATCCGACCGAATCGTACCCGCCAACTCCAACCTGCAAAGTACGATGCAAGGCGCGAAAAACACGACCGAGTCGGACGGAGGACAAGCCGTACGACCGACACGCATACAAAACCGAGCCGAAGCAACACAATACACCGCGACCGACGCGTACGCAGCATACAAAACTGCACAAACACAGCGTGAACGAAACGGAAAACACCGTACGAGACCAATGCAGGGTCCGACTCGGTCACAAGAACGTTTCCAACATACACAAACAGCACAAAGGAAAAATCAACCAAAAAAGGCCAAACAAGCAATTACCAAGCCAATAAATACTGGGGGGGTGGGGACAGAGAACAAAGACACACCAACAACTCCACCTATATAAAGGACACAAATCACTACCATGAGCCTTTGCAAATGCCATTCCACTGCCAGCACCCAAGAGAAAGCAACCACACACCCACAGCTCATCCCTCACACAAGCCACACACCAGCAGCACACCAACAAATACCTACCTCACATACACCCAGCACAACACACACCCACACACCCTCACCTGCACACCAACACACACATCACCCACTATCACCACCCATCACCATGCCCCCCAAGAAGAATCCCAAGTTCCTAGATAGTGAATTGGAAGTCATGGTAGACGAGATCCTCAGGGTGGAGCCACAGCTGTTTGGCACTCTGGTCCAACAGACCCCCATGTCGCAGAAAACCAAGATGTGGGAGAGGATCATCAACAGGGTGAACGCCCAATCACCATGTCGGCGCACAAAGACCGACATCCAGAACAGGTGGTATGACGTGCGCAGGAGGGTCCGGGAGCTGCTCAAGAAAGACTACCACCTGAGCCAATACACCGGCAGTGGCCCTCCTGCCAAGCCAGTATACCTCAGGCCCTGGGAGGAGAAGGTGCGGGCCATCCTTCCGCCAGTGAGCGTATATGGACTAGAGGACATCCCAGAGCCTGGTGAGTACACAACAAATGTACACAATAAACTGCCACAAAACACACACATCACTGTCAAGGGGAGAGTCAAACCATGCACTCATAGCAATTACACAGCAACTAGAACAGAATCATCCCAAAATGTGTATGTCAGTCAGATAAACACAACACATGCCATCAAAAAAGTCACATCCAACTGTGCCAACACATGTACAAACACAACCACAACTACAGCTAGGCAGTGGCACAAATAGAACTAACACACACATCCACACATGTAGCCACCACAACAACACCAACACACAGTGAAGACCACTCAAAGGAAGGAATTCTGTGTATGCTGGCCAAGTCAGTGTAGCCAATAGCATCATGGGAGTCGCAGTCACACATATTGCCCCCCCACAACTGTCCCATCAACACCACCCTGAACCATGCTCACATCACAGGGAGTGGAGAAGGACTCACAAGATGGCTGACACTGGCTACTGCTGTGGGGAGCACAAGGCCCTGCTGCCAACTGTGCACCAACAAACAGCAGGACACCTCTGACTGACATCCTGAGAGACAACTTACACTCCCTGCAATGCAAGCACGTTCCATGGTGGGATAACTGACTGGGTGGGTGGGTGGGTGGGAAGGAGGTCTGGCTGTCAACCAAACACAATCAATGCAGACCATGTTCACACCCCAGAGAATACATAGAAATGCCCAAATAATGCAGGACAATGTGCCACACCAATATCAACCCCTGACTGTGACGACTTAGGACAATACAATGTACAGGCCCGCACCCCGAGGCACAGTCACAACTGTCAGGTGTGTCAACCACTGATGCCTGCAGAAACATGACATACATTGTTTGTGTCTCCCAAAAACAGGTGATGATAGGGACACAGCAGCAGACGCTGAGGAGTCCCAGTCCCAGGCTCAAGAGGATGCCGAGCTCACTGGCGTCGTACAGCCTCTGTCCTCCTCGGACGATGAAGAACAACCTGGCACATCCGGTGCAAGTCAACATGCTGCACCAGCAGGACCACCAGCTGCAGCACCAGCAGGTCCACCAGCTGCACCCCTGCACCCACCCCTCCAACGACTGTCACCACGAATACCATCCCTGCCGACATGGACAGAATAAGGAACAACACCAGCGCAGTGACCCTGGACCAACCTGGGGCCATGGACACCACCACCACCACCAACCCCCGAGGTGGACCAGGGTTATCTGTGCGTGCAACTGCACACACTGCACATGTCAGCAGGGGTGGTGGGAGGGGTGGGAGACAGAGGTCGCTGCTTGCAGACGTTGCTGGTGTGCATGAAGACCCACAACTGGTACGCATAGCTGATGCGTACCAGTCCAGCACCGGAGAGCTCAGCCAGGTAGTGGGGCTCCTCAGAGACATCAAACAGCAGCAGGCTGCCCATCATGCCCGCTTGGACTCCCACATGTCCCATGTGGAGTCACACATGTCACGTGTGGACTCCCACATGTCACGTGTGGACTCCCACATGACCCGCGTGGAGTCCAAGTGGGATGTACTACATGAGATGACGGCGGTGCACAGGGACATTTTACAATGCCTCCGCCAGATGAACAGCAACCAGTCCACACCTCCCTGTGTGCCAACAACATCTGGTACCGAACAAACTGCAACTGCCACAGGGAGGGAGGAGGACTCTGGCGGAGAGTCCCCTGCACCGCAGCAGCCTGCACTTGAGGGCCCCCCAAGAAGAGGGGTCGTCCGAGGAGGGGAAAGTGAGAGGCTGATGGCCAAGC